>CAVMKL010000134.1:0-17287 GCA_963682175.1 Triglochin maritima
CACACCGCACAACCCAATAAAATTAAAATAGAGTAACCGCACATGATAGTTACTATTCATGAGTAGTGAAAATAAAATAAAATACGTGATTCTCTCTCCTCCTCCTCCATTCTTCTCTCTCCCCTCACGTACATTAGACAAAACAAGAGAGTAGACATCGATAATTGCAAAATCAAGGATTTGCATTTACTTTGTGGCTTTACAATGTATGTTCCAAATACTCAATTTATCCGGTGTCTTGGTGATATACCTAATAGACTAGTATGTATTTATTCTGTGTTAGAAATTTGCATTATGTATGAGATTTTGAGTAAATTCGTGCACTACCTTTTTTGACCTACTAAAACTAAAATATTTGCTCTACATGTATACCGTCGCAAATAATACCACCCGAAGTGTGTTCTATCTTGGTTGAAATTGAAGTAAATGAGTTCTAATTAGAATTCTTTCAACAACATGTCTTAGATAACATGGTCGTCCGCCCAACAATATTGAGAGATTTTGGTATAAAATTGAGAGAAGATTAGACCAACAATAACGTGGTCGTCCGCCCGACGACCCCGTCGTCTGGGTCGTCAACTAGCATGGATTTTAAAGTATTTTTTTGCTTTTTTGTTTTAATTTTTTTTTTCCAAAATGGACTCTGGGTTGTGGTTAAGTTGCGAGAGAGAAAACTAACGTGAAAGAGAGAGAAAATTGATTTAGAAGAGAAAAAAATCATAACCAGATTGTTTAGGTGATGATTATGGATAATCTTGGTCAAATTTTGTAAAGAAAACGACATATCCCCTCTTTGAGATAAGGCTTCCCATCATTCATTATTCATTTTTTTAGAAAAAAAATGTTTGGGATAAACATTCAATATTTTAAAATCGATAGGGAGTTGGAGATGGAGAAACAATAATCATTGAAGTACAATAACAACTAGCAATCACATCAGATGATCAAAACGTCTTGGCAACACACCAAGGTATAGGCAGCAAGTCAGTGTGTTTTCTGGTTCTCCTTGATAAGATATGGTGCATTATTACATTGACAGAGAGAGAAAGAGATATTTTTTTGGTATGTTTAGTTTTTTTTCTTTCATAGATGTTAATTTTATTTTTTTGTTGAAAAGTCAAGAAATAATACACAAATTAATAATACGGGAATGTAAAAATTTGGGAGATAAAACTATATCACACGCATTTTTTTTATAATATCATGTCTTAGCCACTACAGTGTAAACTTACATGCCAGAAAAAAAATTACACGAATTAGTAATATCATGCCTTAGCCACATATTTAGAGGGTTGAGAGTTTGGAGTTTGGAGCTTGTAAAGGGTAGGATTAAAAGAGGATTAAAGTCTAAGTGGTTAAATCTAAAAAGTTAAAATCCATAAGATCCGAACATAAGGGGATCTAAAATTCTGGGATTGAAAGATAATCTAGTGGGGTCGCTCATCGCTTGACTCACCTGGAATTTATGTGAGTGGCACCACCCCTGATCATCTCAACATCAAAAATTAATTGTAAGTTGGAATTTCTCTCACGGTCATTTCCAATGCGATGTGTAGTTGACTAGGTATTAGAATTTGTGAATCATTCTTGGTATTTTGAAACACCATGAAACTTGTTTAGGACAAATTCCATGCTTGACTTAATTTAATATTATTCATTCAAACCAATGCAAACTGCCAAAATTAAATTTCAAATTTGATAATATGCAATTACTATATATTACTTTCATGGATTGGACATAAATTTAACACTACATATGAATTACAAAAGTGGTCGCCAATATGATGGCGTATGACAATTTTATTTACTGCATGCCGTTTTAGAGTGACGCGATAATCAAAAGTCAAAACAAGGTGGATACCAACTATTGAACTATATCATTTATAAATCTTGAACTTTCTAAGTCTCATTTCTTGAAGGTGACGGGAATTCACAAATGATGAATTCCGACACATCCTTAGATCCTAATATAAGGGTCTCTTTCAATTGAAGCTTCCCCTGGTAAGTGAGTAATAATGTTGTGGGGGTGAAGGAATAGTGCCACTAATGAATGTGAAGATTTACATAGTCTTAATAGTGTTAATGTTTATGAAGATTTACTTTGGAAGATATTGGTTTAATTTTCGGAGGCAATCTGCCAACCTGTGGATTAGATTCATGGGGCCGGTAGTGAATAGGTCTCCTCCACAGGAAACTCGTTAAACCTAAAGTCTGTCGGCCTAACGTGTTCACTCAGGGGTAAAAATTATGGGGTTTACATTTTTATTTCCTTCTCTCTCTCTCTCTCTCTCTCTCTGACATTGATCTCAGAGGTAGACTAAAATCGAAAAGCAACCCAGTTAGTACCAATTCAATAGGGTCAAAGTTAATTATTGCAAGTTCAAAATCATTTCTTCGTTAAAATTTCCTTTAGCCTATCAAACTTATATCGCAGTACTGTTAATAACTACATAAAAAGATATCTAGTAATTTTCTTCAAAATCTGTCTATTCTAATAATTATCCCAATTCCAAATGCGTTCTCATAAAATTTGTCTATCTTCCAAAAAAAATCCAATGCTGCAGAAGGTACGTCAAGGGATTTCTTGATAATTATCCCAAAAAATTCGCCTGAAAATGAACAATTTGGAGAAATCCGTGCACACAGCAGGCCAGTTTATATTATTTTACAACCGGCGGGACATGAATGTCTCAAAATAATGCGAAGGACATGGCACAAAAGTCCACTGGAGACGTAAGATTCCAAACAATATTCCATGCCTCCATGTGATGCATACATATTGACAGAAACAACTAACCAAGTGGACATGTAGTTGCTAGAAGAATCCCTTCCAACAAGAGAGACGCAACCTAACTTGAAATATTGCATTCTGAATTTGAATCAAGTTATCCAAAATGTTATTCCCTTGCAGTCTTTTGGTCCCAAAATCTCCTCACGGAAGTAGCTTGAAGATTAAGAAATGAAAACCGAATGCATTCAAGGACGGTGAAATATGGAAAACTGTAAGAATAAACACCAAAAAAAATTAGAATCTAGTGGATTGATTTGATTTTAAGTTTGAGTAGGTATTTTGTTAAATAGTTACTTACAATTTAAACTACTTGGGTAAGCTTCATCCACCAATCTTGTTAATGGTATATGAACAATTCCAAAAGGACCAGAATCCTAAAGAATATTTTTTTACGGAGTTGAAAAATTGAAATCTCAATGATACAAGTTACAAATTAGGTAAAATCCCAAATCTATTAAGTCAGCTTACCCTCTATACCCACACCAAAATCCAGAGAATCTCAAAATCTATATGTAACGCTTGTTTAAGTAGATCTCTGTTCCTAGAATACCCAAATCAGCCATCAAATCCCAACATTGCAAGTTACATGTTGGGAATTTTTTATTATTAAAAAAAAATTCCCAAAAAAAGGAATGAAAGAATGGAAAAGACTATTACTAACTCCCACAAAACCTATAAATGATATTTTTCCGAAGACATAATTAACATAATTCAAACCCGAAGTTCTGTACTACTGACGATAAAAATATGCACATGACAGGCAGCCCATCTAATAGACCTCACCAAGTGTAATCATACAGGCTTTAAATAAAAGAACTGTAATAACAAAAACCTTTTTTTTCCCTAAAGGAGAAAACTAATGAAAGCATTACTGTCCCGCTACCTTCCCTAAAGCAGAAACTTGAGAATCCTGCCAAAAATAATTGAAAAGATAAAGCTAAATGAGGCACATCAACAAATAGAAAAATACTGGTGGCCATGTCAAAAAAAAAATTCCCCCTTTGACATATTTAACTGTAAATCATGAGAATGTCTTCTAAAATAGAAAAATGAAAACGATAGAAAACAGAGCATATTATCTTATATCTAGGGAGAATTATAATATAAAAAAACTTATCTAGGAAAAGACGGAAACATTTGCCACAGAGAAGGGTCCACATCATTCAGTTGTGACGTATTTTACGCAACTTCATTGGTTTTGATCCAACAAAAGTAAAAAAGAAGAGGGGTGAAACATGGAAATTAAATTCCAAAGCATTCAATGATCATGAATACTCAAACTTAGTGGACCAATATTATTACAACAAAACTTTTAAACCCAATATTTTATTAAACCAGAACAGTTAATAACATCCTGTTAGATGCTGGACGGAATGAAGTCAAAAGTTCTATAATTTTCATGGAAGTATCAATATCAAAAAATTAAACAAAAGGCAACCCATTTCAAGATGACTTAGAAGGTATTTAAAGATGAGGTTTCTTTAAACAGTTACCAACCTGCTGAGGTGACAATGACAACATAGAAGTAAGATATCAGGCCAAACGTCCAGGACAAGTTCTAAACAGCAACCAAAAGAGAGAACAAGAGGGCGTCTTGCACCTGAAGGGGGGGAAGATGATGCTCTTGGAGATTGGGATCTGGATCATCCCTTTCACTCTGGTCTTCAGACCATGCAGGCAACTTACTCTTCTGGTTGCCCGGTTCGAGCACATCCTCGAAAGCATTGTAAATTACAGATACACCACCCCGACCATTCAAACCCGCATCTCGAGGATTCACAGCTTGAGTGTAGCACTGTGAGATCGTGTTATGAAGGTAATTCATCACCCTCTGTAAAAATATGTCAGCGAGAAGTGTCCAAGCCTCCGGGCTTCTTGATGTGTAAGCTGTACATCTGTTTTCCAGTATGAACATTATGTTTTAAATCTGCTAGGAAGCATTGGTAAAGTGTGTCATAGTGCGGCAAAAAAAAGGAGAAGCATGTTGTGAATCAAGTTTTCTGAAAATTAGAGAAAGAAAACCTATTTTTTCTGCTCCTTGTTCATGTATCATGTATCATGAAATGAATTAGTGAATAATTCCGAAGAAAGGAAAGTTTTTGGTTCTAACAGCATGAAATCTTCATTGGACGTCCCCTCAAAAAAAAAAAAAAACTGTGCAGAATTTTTTATTATTGGTTACTGCAATTTTTAGGGGAAAGGGCATAGCATGATAGCAAATTGCGGGTCTGTTTACTTTCATGTGTAATTTTACAAGATTTAATCTTGTGCCACTCTTCTTAGTTTTTTTTCTGAATGAAAAATGATAATTACGTCTAAGCACTCACTCTTTATGTTTCTGAACAAGTTCCACAAGTCTTAACCTGCATATACACGCTATCATATGCAGGTTAAAGGCTTTAGCACATTTTACCCAAGCAACTTAGAAATCTCATACAACAAAATATTAAACCATTAAGTGAACAAAACAGACATCTTAATTAGTTTTTTCACACGATAGAGTAATAGACATAATAATTATAAATAAAAAATAAAACTTTGGAAGCCCAAATCAAAGCTTTAACAACAGGTGTTGGTAAGTAAAGGATGGATGAATCCTCAAATACGAGTGGCCATGAATCTGTGCTGTGAACTTGATGATTTCTCAAATTGTGTAATTTTTATCTAGTTGCCAGTAGTCATCTCCAGCAGCCATATCTGGATTGTCCAAGTATTTCTTGGATGGCCGAAACTAGTGTTCTAAAGAGCAACTTTTTTGCCTGAGTGTCTAAACACTAAAGAGTAACGTCTGAACTTCCTGAGTACATAAGGATGTCACTCCAGCCACACTGACACTGAAATGTTGTTTCTGTTCTCGAGAAAAGTGGAAGGGAAAGCGCTTTTGTTTAGCATTTTGAAAATGTAAAACTCTTACTAGCATTCACTTCCCCATAATTTCCAAAATAATTAAAAAATCTTTTTTTTATAGTTCCTACAACCATGTCGAAGAGTAGATTTGTCTTCAACAGGAATAGCATGCTTTCAAGCATTGACAGGGAGCATGTATAAATCAAAAGCTGAGCAACAAAAAGGAGAACAAATAGAAGACCACTTTGTGAGGGCATCATATAAGACCACCTAGATACCAAACATCATCGTATGGAAGACTTGATATCTTAGGGATAGAAAGACAAAACTTTTTCCTCACAGAGACGAGTGCTATATGCCTGACCGTGCTTGTAACTTCACACTTAAATCTGTGAATTATTTTGAAAGATAGTTAGGCTAAAGGTCTTACACATACCTAAGTAATGAAGAAGTTTACTGGGTGAAAAATATAATAAAAACAAAAAAAAAAAAAAATTCAACTAGTAATCACATTACCTTTCTGAGTCTTTTCACGTTAAAAACCTTTTGTTAGGAAAAAACAAAAAAATAACTTTGAATAGCGAATCAAATTTTGAACATAGCATACTTAAAAAAAAAGGACAGACAAACCCCCCAGTACCTGTGGTCCAAGCCTCTGCAAGTGTCCCGGCATGTTTTGTGGGCCACGTAATCATATTTGGCTTCACTCAAGTCAAAACTCATCCTTCAAGAACTAGACAGCTGACAATTGGTCTAAAACAGCAAATTATCATCATTCCCTCTGTGACATTGATATCACTTTCTCCGTGACTCCTAAAAACCAAATAGAAGTTCCAGTCGCACTAATTACCCCCTAATAAGGTAATAACTAATCAAAATCCTCAGAATGATTGTTAAATTTGAAAACTTCAAGCCAGAATTTGGGAACAGCAGGATGACTTTCCTTGAGGAAGGCAATGTATTGTTTCTCGGAAGTTGAGATAACAGTGGCAGGGGCGAAATCCTTCTTTAGCAAGTCCTCTCTTAAGCCATTCGAGCATCTTGTATCTAGGCTTAATTCTACTTTCCAGATGAAAGTTCAAATACGCAGGAAAACCGACAAGATACCGCACAAACAAACCTAGTTTGTTACATAGAAAATCAACCTTATCGCGGAGTGTGTTAGGAGAATGATTTAGTATCTTTGAACAAGCGGCCACCATTCCACAAAGCTCCGAGTACTCTATCCCCATAGCAAGGAGGCAATCAAATCGTTCCTGCAAATTAGACCTTGTACCATTCAAAATTTTCAAGGCTTCGATAGTGATCATATTCTCTCCGAATCCAATACCCTGCAAAAACTCCAATTTTGTACCCAAAAACATTTCCTTCCGTGACGCTTTCACACTAGCCAATCCAACTTTGAAGTTTTCATCAACCTCATGGCCTTTCCACTGATCCAAATAATCCTGTAAGAGATACAACAAATCCCCAATCGATGTCTTCTCCATAAACCATTTGTTCATCCCTAATGCCCTCAACGCCCCTGGCAAGTTCACCAACTTATTCCTCCCCATTGCAAATACTCGATCCTTACAAGCCATTTCCATCTCGTTACTGAGCCCTGCCCTCACTAAGTACTCTGGCATTGAAATCCCCACACTTTGCAGATCAACCTTGAAAAATTCTGGCATCTTTAGTAGCATCATTGCTGCATCTCCCTTCTTCATTCCCAATCGACACAAGAAGTCCACCTTCTCTTCCAACTCACTCTCTTCGAGATCCACTAGAACATTCCAGAACCCTCTCAAAAGTTGCCCCACCTCCCCTTTTTTACACCCAGCATCATAGAAGACCCTAATACCCTTACAAACCCTATAGTACATCTCCAAATTTTCCTCAACTGATCCCTCAGATCCAAACTTCCCAAATACACACTTCATGTCAACAAACAACAATTCATCAATCTCTCCAGTCAAAACATCTGAAAAGAAACATAAATGGCAATCACACTTCGTGTCAGATTTCAATAATTTCCATCTGGTCAGGCAAAACACTTGGATTCATGAGGAAGCACAATAATAGTTCGTATCAAAGAAGCAATGATCCACCACTATCTCCTCAAAACGTATTGTGATACAGAAGCACAAGAGTAATCACACTTCATGCAAGTCATCCAACTCTTCAATCAAAACAGATCTCAATCACATTGTATGTAATAAAATAACTACTTATTTATCTATCTCTCCCACCTAACCACCACGTTATGGCACACAAGTCACAACTTCATTTCACATGAGAGAACAAGAACAACTAGGAATGCATGACCAAAGAGATCACATTTCACATTAAGAAAATACACTTCATTCTACTTTCCAACGAACGTACTGACAAAAACAAGATAAAATTAAATTTAATAGCATTTGACATAACAAAACAACTGCACATCCATCTCTCCAACCAAACTACCTCGAAACGCTTTACAAATCACAATCCCACTTCCCACAAGAAAACAAAAAATACCTCACAACACAAGAAAAATAACATCCTATTTCACATAATAAAACAAGAATATATAGGAATGCAAGACAAATCACATTAAATTAAAGAAAACTAGTCATCCTTCTCCTCAAACTTCGTACCTAACGTAACCAAGAAAAACCTCAAATCACATTTCGCGTAAGGAATATCTACTCATCCATTTGTTGAACAACCAAACTGAAGAACAAGATAAATCTCAATCACATTTAAAAAACAACTATTCGCCCATCCACTTCTCCAACCAAACCACCTTGAAATACAAATCACAATTTCTTTTTCACAAAGAATGTTAGAAAACAAAAAATTCCTATGAGAACAAGGCACATCCCGATCACAATCATTCAAAAAACAAACTATTTGTCCATCAAGAAACAATGTACTCATTTCACAAAAGACAAATTGTGGTTATCTCATTTCATCGAAAGAAAACAACAAACAAAACAGTAAACAATAATAATCTCATATCACGTAAAACAACAATACCTACAAGAACACAAATCCTAATCACATTCCGCATAATAAAACAACAAATCATCCATAATCAATCTCTTCGAAATCCAAAACTGCATTCTCATTTTCCAAAAAGAAAATCACAAAAAAACCCAATGCACAATAGACAAATCACTTGACCAAAAAATGCTCATTTCACGCAATAAGAAAGCAACAACACCTACTCAATAAAACAAATCTCAACCATCCATGATCTCTCTCCAAAATACATTACTGCATGCTCATCTGTTTTCATTAAACCAAAACACAAAACACAAAATCCATGATCCACGTCTCCAAATTCCAAAAAACCATGATCCACCTCTCCGAAATACAAATATCGTTGATCCACCTCTTCATAACCCAAAAATTCTATGATCCACCTCTCCAAAATCCAAACTACATTCTCATTTCACGAAAATAAAAAATCACAATAATTTGACTGCACAGTAAATGAATCGCAAACAACCAGTTAACCACAATATCCTCATCTCACACAATAAAAAAACCAACACCAACAAAAACAAAAATCTCTATCAAACCCCTTTAGAATGTGTTTGGATTGAAAGAAGTGGATGGAAGTCCAAAATGCTAGGTCTCTAACTTCCCTTTGTTTTACGTTTTACATAGTTAGAGTGGGAACTGGGAAGTCACCTACTGTACAAAAAATTGTGGAACTACTGTTAAAATTGTTTAAAAATTATCTTGCAAACCAATCACCCAAAAATCATCTTGGAAAGTTCAGTTAACTCACTTCCTTTATGTTCTCACACAAATCAATAAGACCCATATGAGAGTAACAATAACGATCCACCAACAATTCACAATCACTCGAAACTCCAAACCTCATCAATACCTACAAACACGAGGCAAAGTATCAAATATAATTAATTAGAGAAGTAAATAAGAAAATATTCACAAATCACAATAATATCTATTCACCAATTTTTCTAGTTCGCCCTCATAATTCCAACCCCTTGACTTAAACTCTTGACACCGCCCCTCAACGCAAAGCAATAGAAAATCACATTCCACATTAAAACAACAGTTCATACACGGAAATGCAAGACAAACGACAATCGATCCGGCCTTATCAATCCAATTAATTAGAAAGGTAGTACCTAGGTAGATATTTCGTCCAATTGGTCTGGTTAAAAAAAACATTCACAAGAGTATATATTCCCACTTTTTCTAGATCGTTCTTGCAAATTTCAACCCCCTAACTTGAACTCCCGACACCATCCCTAAACACAACACATGAGAATCACATATCCACATTCCGCATTAAAACGGCATTTCATACCTGGGAATGCAAGACAAAGCACGACCAAACACGCCTTTTCATAACTTAAAACGGCAAACAAACCGTGACCAAGCATGCCTCAAGGAAGTGGTGGAACTCACTCTAACTACAAGTCATGAAACTCCAACAAGAACTTGAGTTACACGATTTTTCAAGTTTTCTTGCGAACCAATCCAATGGCTCATAAATCATTTCAGAAGCTCAGAGTTAAAGTGTCAAATGGCGAAATTAATGGCCTATTGACACTTTAATCCTCTCGCATTGCACTTTTATTGTTGGCTTTTCAATTTTGGACCAATTTTGAACTTTTAAAGCCAAACTACTCGTACTGCATGTAAAGTCGCGACATAAACTTGTAAAGAGAACTCTACAGACCTAACGCACTTCCAAAAAACTCAACTTATATAATCATTCACTTGTTCCCAAGTAATACCTGGGAAAGCGAGACAAACGGCGACCAAACACGCCTTATCAATCCCAACCTCCTCCAACATTCCCAACCTCTCCCTCAACCCCCTCTCCTCCGCCCTAACAACAACCTCATAAACCCTCCCCAACCTTCCCCACGGGAACCCGAACCCGGCCAGCACCCCAGCCACCCCGATCGCCCTCCCCTCATCCACCCCCCTCTCGCCCCCGTCGGGCGGCATCCCGACCGACTCGCGGAAGAAGGCGAGCGCGTCGACGGGGCGAAAGGCGAGGCGCCGGAGGAGGAGGGTGGGGAAGTCGGAGGGGGAGCGGAAGGGGAGAGGAGAAAGGAGGAGGGAGAGGGAGAGCGGGGCCGTGGTGGCGAGGGTGGAGGCGTAGAGGAAGGGGAGGGAGTGGGTGGTGTGGAAGTAGTCGGTGAGGGCGGAAGAGGCGTCGAGGAGGGCCCGACGGCGGTGGTAGATCGGGATTTGGCGGAGGTTTTTGGAGATGGCGGTTGGGAGGCGGGAGGACATTGTCGGAGGAAGGGAGGGAGGACGGAAGGAAGGGAAGGAAAGGGTTTAAAGACTTTTGACTGGGAGTGGTGTTACTGTTAGTTTTTCTTCAGAACATTTTTCAAAATAGATTTTTTTTTAATTTTTTATCAAAATAAATATTATTTAAAAATATTTTTCACACTAAACTTACTACAACCACTGGTGATGTCGAGTTTTGTATAAACTAAAAAAAACAAATACGCACTGGTCTGATATGAAAAATATTTTCGAAGGAAGTTTATTTTAGTAAATTTTTTATAAAAAAACTATTTTGAAAATTTTCCTTTTTTCTTCCTCTTCAGTCTTCCAATGTTTTCAAATACACACGCGTATAACGTAATTATTTTAAAAATAAAGTTAATTACAATTTATCCTACTGAACTATACTTTGATATTATTTTGCATCATTGAATTTTAAAATGTGTCAGTTATTCTTGAATTTTCGTTTTGTAATACTTTACACATCTAAATCTTAAAAATTTATCATTTAAATTTTAAACACATATTTATTATTTTTTTATAATTTTTTGACCCAAAGAAACTTTAATTTCATTTTTTCCACGGTGGGTTACCACAAAGAAACTGGACCTTTGGTACGTTGTAGAGGAATTCCGAGGTAATTGAAAGACATGTTACCGTCGTAATCTCCGCAGAACTCCTTTTGTAGAATTTGACCCAAAAAATCAGATCTAAAAATGCAGCATTCAACCGAAATTTTGGGAGGAAACAAAAAAATCAATTACTACAAGAACGTGAAGGGAACCTTTGATTATTATTTTTAATTTGTCTAGTATCTGCGTGTCTCATGTGTGACTTAAGCAGAGGTGACATTTGCTACTCTGGTTTTAAATTTAACTTTGGCTAGCCTTCTTTCACTAGATGATCCATATTTATCTTATGCTAAGTAGTTATTCGGAAAATATGATGGATTAAAAACAATAGTTGATTTGTTTCACATGCAATTATGCAAAATAAAAGTAAACCGCCACTACAAGAAATTGGCTTATAAGTTAAACCCCTAAGAGCTTGTCATCATATTCAAAGTTAATCTAATCAAAGCCAAATAAGAAAAACATAGATCAATCGCATTCTCATAGCCATAATCGTCTTGTACACTGTCCTATTCTCCTTTTCGTTTATTCTATTTATATTGATTTTATGAAAAATAGTTGAGTTTTCCTTAATCATCATATGAATAATTAATTACCACATAGATTCGATGTAAATAATTGCTAATTTTGGATACCTATGTATGGCTTTAACTTTGAAATGACTTATACCGAGATTTGTATCCAAATTTGATATACCTAAGGTTTTGTGAACCAATGACATTCCAAATTATAATGGGCAAAAACTTCATTGTCAAAAACCAACCAAATTTCAATTTCGGCTCAATCATCACATAATTAGTTACCATTTGCATTTTAAACACAATAGCATATTTTCCGTGACGCTATTGAAAAATTACTACATCATTCAAGATAACAATAGAAACACATTTTGTTACTTCAATACCCATTATTTGTTCAAAACACACAAAACTTCAGCAAAAATACTATCGACAAGAACAAATGATTTTCAACACATTATACCTTGTTAATTGTTATCATGACACTACACAAGTGATGCTGTTTTTAGCCTTTTAGGTGGATTATACCCACATAGCAGAAAAATCCAATATGGGTTTTGCATTAAAATGCCGCCACAATTTCTAGTATTTATTTCAGGGTTGGGCTGATTACTTAGCAGTATATATAAATTAGCCCACTAGCGTTTCTTAGTCAAGAGCCCAAACTAGATGACTTATTCGATTTTAGTTATTACAAAAGATTGGTACCATATAATTTGTGAATTTGAAAGCCCAAAAAAAAACACCGGAAAATACCCATGCAATTTCTCCAGAAAGTCCTTGTTTTCCTGATAATTTGCTTTATTTCTTTTTTTTTTAAATTCAACATATTCTTTTGTAGATGGAAGTAATATTGGCAGTTTAATAGTTGTTAGAGCCGAAAAATGTCCACAGAAAGGTAAATTCAACTTTCAAGGGGTTGGAAAGGAATATACTTTTGATAATCTGATAATCGAGAAAGATTGAGGATTTGAGGACTTAAATATTTTTCTTCGGATAGCATGGACAAGTCGATCTCACCAAAAAAAATAAAAAATTGGGAGCAAACTATGTTTTTAAAAAAATAAAAAATATTGTTTTTCTAAATCTTTTTGTTCACCTCTGGAAAAAAATCACGGTAGATTCAACATCGTTTTCTGCAATAGTGAATGCCAATTATAACATCTATATCCGCTGATCTTTTGCAGGACACGATCTGAAAAATCTTTTCAAATATTTCCGTTTGTTTCTCTGATTTTAAATAGGATTTTTTTTCGAATTAAATTATTTTTAAAAAGAAATCCAAAATAAACCTTATTGGGAAGTATTTCCATACTACACTCGCTGCCACCAGGTTGCAGCGACGAGTCTTATTTTTTAGTATCTAAAGAACGTGACGTCTGAGACGCCGAGTCGTTTGGATTTTTTTTTTGAAAAACTCAACGTTGAGAACGTCGAGTTCTATATAGACAAAATCGACATCAGCGATGTCGATTCCAAACACTTAGGAAAAAAATTCCCCCCACAGCGATGCGTGGTCAATTTGGACACTTAATAGAACGCGACACCTTCATGACCGAGATTATTGAAAAAGAACTTGACACCTTCATGGTCGAGTTCGGTTTAATAGAACGTGACACTTTCTGTTACATCAAGTTCTCTTTAAATGAACTCGGCATTCCAGATGTCGAGTTCTGCCTTACAAACTCGATACCGTAGACGCCGAGTTCAATGGTAATCCCCGGACTAGTAACCGTCTCATGCATGATCTGCAAAAAAAAATCAAAACGAACTAAGCAACACAAATGTCGAGTTTAGTTAAAACAAACTCGGCAACATCAGTTTCAAGTTCTGTTAAATAGAACTCAACACCGGTGTTGCCAAGTTCTGTTAAATAGAATTCGACACTGATGTTGTCGAGTTCAAATTACACATGGTCCCGCTTTGCACCATTGTGGGGGGATTTTTTCTTCCTAAGTGCTTGAAATCAGTATCACTGATGCTGATTTTGTCTAGATAGAACTTATCATTCTCAACGTCGAATTCTTCAAACTTTTTTCTAAAGAACTCAACTTTTGGACACTAAAATAAGTCTCGTCTCCACCACGTGGTAACCACAGATTTAATATGGAAAGTACTTTCCAAAGAGTTTTATTTTGAAAATATTTAATAATAATAATTTTAATTAGGAAAATTTTCCTTTTAAATATCACTTGATTCACTTTATTTAAGTGAAAATCGGAGAAGAATTGGACCCAACTAATTCTTATTAATCTTGTTTTCCTGTGTCATATGTTAGTATGAACTTACTTTTCTCCCTTTTTTTTGTCTGTCACACATGACTGTTTATACAGGTGCAATGTTCATCACATAAGAAGGATGTAGGATCTCGTTGTATCTTTCAAGTATTTTTGGGCATTTCGGTCAATTTAATTCCCACTAAAATGTTATTATCGTTAAATTTGTATAAAACTGAACATTTTACGTAACCCAATGCTTTTCGCCCTTCTCTCGTCTTTGTTGGTCATCTTTAGTGAAAGTCCACCGACACACCATCAAGAACTCCAATTTTGACAAGCTACACTATAATTGGGGAAAGTAGAGTTAGTAGATCTCTAATTTTTTATTAACTTAGATCGGTGATTGAATTCGATCATGTGATTTACATTTGAGATCTAATTAAAAATATAAAATACCTTCAAAAACATTTTCAGAACTCTAGAAGATATTTACATATGTTGGGACTCCATTGGTGATGTTGAAGATTTCAATGGCAATTCAAAGAAAATTAGGGGTCTTTAGTTTTTATTTTATGAAAAAAGTTCACGATAAGATAATTCCAGCGAGCAGAGGCTGAATTCTGTCCAAACTATGTAATAACTAAAAAATGATCTGAAAATATAAGAAATCACAGGAAAAAAATCTTTTAAAAATCTCTGGTCGTAACAGAATAGAAATGGACAGATCACCTCATAAATGCAACCAATTAGTGGCAATTACCAACTAATTAAAAGGAAACAACGTTTTTCTCTCTTTATTTATTGTGACGTGATGAGTGTGGTCTTCTTCCTGAAAGCTACAATTCCTCCTCTTTTAATTCTTTGAGGACAGTGATGGATGAAAAAAGTTGAATGGTTAATTAGAGGTTGTGTACAAATATACCCCACCAAAGAAGCAAAGTTTTGTCCTGGTAAGATGAGCATATGTTAGATGATACTAATTATAAACAGATAATGACTACCTTAACTAATCAGATAACGACTTGGATTTGGCTAGTTTTTTGTGAAACAACATGATTTTTGTTTGGTCTTCACAAAAAATGTTACTGTTGGTGGTACGGTTTTTGATGTAGTTTTAAAAAAAAACGTGTCTGTTCATATTGACGGTTTTGGCTGTTAAAACTCTCTTTACGTTTTTTGAAGTCAAACCACAAGGAAAAAAAATCAATCCACCTCTTCTTAACCCACCGCCCATTAAACCAACATCATTCGTTTTGCCAAGTAGAAATTTGAAAATTTTGAGGTAGTAAAAAATGATATTACTTGACAATTAACTCCAACTTTTTGAAAGTTGTAACTAAAATTTGACATAAATTACCTATTAACTCGAAATGAACTCATAAATGAAATTATTGTACTTTAACAATAACTAGAAAATTAAAGATATTGAAACCCCTTCTTTTGATCATTAATAGCTCATTGTATTTATAAATCTATTAGCTTTGATATACCATGAACTATTGGCATAAATACAGTTGCCTCTTTGAAACAAGGAAACCTTAAATACAATTAATGTCAGTTTATGCCATTGAACTCTTGGCATAAATACATTTGCAGAATATCTTAAACATAAACTTTATTGCCTAGGAATAATACAGGAAGTTGGAATAAATACTTGGCATAAAAACAAATTTAATAAAACACACAAGTTTAGGCCTTAAGTTGCATGTTAGTTAAATACTTGGAATAAATAGTTTTCTCGAATGCCTAAATTTCATTATAAATGCATGGAAAACAAAATCTGGAAATGAACAGATGTAGAATGAATGAAATAAAAGCGAAAAGTCAGGAGCATTATAGTCAAAAGTTGGTGGTAAAAATTGTAAATTTGCTTTCAATGTTGTCCTATTTGTCGTGGGCCCACTGAAAAAACTGAAAAATCGCACTTTCTCAGCTTTGAAATGCAGTGTTAATTGCCAAAATCTGAGCGTAGATTTTCGGGAATCCGGGTTGACATTTTTTGTTTGGATGGCAAGAAACTGAAAAATTAAATTTTCTAAAAAATTGGTCCGTTTTTCAACCATAATGTTCACATATGATTTTCAAAGAATTTTTTCTTCTTCGATTGTAGTTATGAATTTGAAGGCACATACAAATAGGTAAGGTTAGGTATTGTGGTTTAGAGCATCCCTTACGGGGGTCGTGCCCCCACGACCAGGTCGTCTCCCCGTTAAAGGGGAGATGACCGGTCGTCTGATTTTTTTTAATATTGTTTTGTTTTGATTTTTTTTTAATTTTTGTTTGAATCTTTTTAAAAAAATATTTTTTGAAAAATACGTTTTATAATTGTTGTGATTTTTTAGATTTTTTTTAAATTTTTTTACAAAATGGATCCCGAAATGATGTGGATGAGAGAGAAAATTGTGGTGGGTTGTGGTTAAGATGTGAATAATGTAGGAAAGAGAAGAAAGTGAGTTGAGGAAAGAGAAAACTGATGCGGAAGAAAGAGAAAATTGATTTGGAAGAGACAGAGCTCACGATCATATCGTCCGGATCATGATTAGCGATGATCTCAAACTCTTTAGTCTAAATTATCTGCTTACGGAAAAAATGGAATATAACATGATATTGAGGTAAACTAAAGTCGTATGATAATTTTGGGCATGGCAACGTAAATCAACACCTAACTCTGGGGGTGTAAACGAGCCGAGTCGAGCAAATTTTCAAGCCATAAGTATCATCTTATGTTATTACCAAATACGAAAAAATAATTATAAATAGAGCAATAAAAAATTGAGCGAACTATCGAGTCGAGCATCAATTTTTTTCGAGTTCGAGCGGCTCGTTTACCGAACCAAGTTTGAATATATTTTTTTTGTTTTTATCAAGATTCTTCATTTTCAAGTTAAATTAGAGTCGAGTATTTTTCGAGTCGAGCTATCGAGCCGAGCCAAAGTTGACAGCCATACCTAACTCTTACGAGATTTGTTGTTGAAATGTTTAGGTCTAATTATTGGATTTCATACTTTTAGTATAATTTCGAACATT
>CAVMKL010000136.1:0-18035 GCA_963682175.1 Triglochin maritima
TGCGTTTCGGCAGCTCCGAGAGAGGACGAAGCGCGAGATCCAGCAGGCCCAGGAAAGCACAGATTTATATTCGGAGCTAGCGGAACAGCTGCAGCTCCGCGCAGCAGCCGAGCGGGAGTCCAGCGGGCCGGGTGTGACGTCATGCAGCGCCGCGACGACTCTCGCAGGCGGTGACTCGAAGCAGAAGCGGTCTGCAGAACAAACAAACATTAACCCTAAACCGAACCTTTGGAAAAATCTTTTAGAAAGTAAAATGTAATCAAAGATTTCATAGAAAAATATTATTTTCTTTCGAATTCAGCTCCGATCCCAGTCTCAATTAATGGCAGACAGTATAAATCAGTTACTCATAGCGTTGGCGAGCGGTAAGAGTGTTTCCGAATCTGAATATAACTTTGTATCTGAAGCTAAGGATCCCATTTCAGCCAGCAGCAGACTGAGTTTACAACCAGAAAGCAAAAAGGTTAATATCAACCTTTTAAAACAATGTTTGGAAAATAAATTTAATAGTAAATCAATTATGGCAAAACTATTACTTGAAACCCTACCAAATATTCTAATATTTACCAATTCAGAATGTGACAATGAGTTAGGGTGTTGTACTTGTAATAAATGCAACAGTACTGAACCTAAGAATCTTTTGGAATTCTTCTTATGACAGTCCGTCAAAATTTACTTGATTCTTACGATGAAAAACTAGAGTTGACACAGAAAAATACCATCCCTTGCAAAGTTCATTGAAAATCAAAGGAAAGACCCTCAGTTACTCAAAATAATTTCTACATTTGATTCAGAAGGTAACCCAACAGATAATACTGATAGAATAAAGGGTTTACCAAAATATTGTATGAGAAAGCGGACTTCTAGTAACTAACACAAAGCAGCCCAGAACGGTTGTACCTAAACAATTAATTCCAGCTCTGATAGAATTTTTTCATGATTAAGTCTACATAGTGGACGAAATATAATGCTCCTACTTTTAAGAAGACACTATTACTTAAGAATATGGAAGACTTAGTCTCCGAATATGTTAAGACTTGTGAAATATGTGGGAAACATAAAACGTCTTTAAGAACGTTTGGGAAACTACAGCCTAAGATATCTACAGATGTATTCGATAATATCAATGCTGACTTCACTCATATTTATAGTGCACATCCTAATTATACAAATTGTTTAGTTATTAGTGATAGCTTTTCTAACTTAGTTCTTTTGAGACCTTGCAAAGCACCAACTTCAGAAGCACTCACCAACGGATTAATCCAGTGGTTCTCCAGGTATGGTTTGTGTAGAAACCTGCATATCGACGCAGGGCCACAATCAACGTGTAAAGCATTCAAAGATTTCCTCGATAGGTTAGGAATAAATTTGATCGTCAGCCCGTCAAATGCTCACTTCTCATCAGGCAGGGTAGAATCTATGGTCAAAAGGACGATAACAGCTCTAAGATATTTAATAGATAATAAGAAAAGTAGACTAATGCAATGGCACAAGTTATTACCTCTCATAGAATTTAAGTTGAATAAAACACCAGGATTGGCCACCAAACTTAGTGCACATGAGATTTGTTTTGGTAGGATCCTTAATGAACCGGCAACATTGAAATCAGTTGTTCCATCGGGTAAAACACTAAAAGAAAGAATAAACACGTTAGAATTCATTCGTAAACAAGCACAAATAGCACAAAACTATGAAAGAAATACATACATGAGGAAATACAACAGAAACAAACATGAGATAGTCTTCACGAAAGGGCAGCCAGTATTTGTAGAAATAGAGAAGAAGGCCACGAAACTCAATCCAGAAAAATTCCAACCTAAATACAAAATAGGAACAATTAAGAAGAAAATATCAAAAGTAGTATACATAATCCGATTTAGGGAACCAGGTGGGAGAATATGGACAAGACGAACACACATAATACATTTAAAACAAAAGTTCCCAAGGCCTAAATACTTACAGAATAAAGGCACCGAGTTATTCTTTGTGAAAATAGATAATGAGAAAATACCATTGTTTCCACTGTCAGATTGCCCAAACAAGCAATCAAAACAAACTTCTGGGACCCTTCCCGTCTTGTTGTGTAAATCACAACATCCTTCTTCAGGCAGCAGTCTTTGTCTGAAATGCTATCATAAAGAAAGGTGGACTAACCTCAACTAATTTTTTACTTTAAAATTAGAATGCAAAGAGTACCAGAAAGGACTTCAGTACTGTAGATTTATATCTGAGAGCTACAGACTGATCGCGAACCTAGACTATAAAAATTAGTGTAATTGAAGTTAAGGAGAGTACTGATGTCCAATCTAAAACTTTCTTTGGCATTTTAATTATAGTGTAGCGCTACACAAAACAAAATTTAACAGAATCAATCACTACTAGTCCACAAAAGCCTAATTCTTTTCTATCAGCCTCGTCTTCTGTTAGGTTAAGTATTCCACGGCGCGGCGTGGATAGGGGTAAACATGTGATTGTATGGGAAATTTTTGAGCCAGATATAGACAAATGAATGAACAAAAATGAATGAATAATGATCAATCGTATAAATATGGGACCAAAAAGAAAAGAAACATACGCCATACAATAATAATCAGAAATGTCGGATGAAAATGGATCAAATAGATTTAAACGTATACTGCGATATGCTAGACAAGAGGAGCACAGGATTATTAGTTAAACACAACATTCCAAAAATTACACAACAACTACATTGCCTCAAAGTCAAGCCATTTAAAACGTTCAAGATACCAACATAACGCACCCACAAAAGCACTCAGTGGGCAACACCAAAAATTGTGTCGGGGAAATTAAATAGCTATTACTCTCAAGAAAAGTAGTAAAACCAAAACACAGTATTAATGAACACGTAAGCAAGATGTACACCACCTTAAACTTTCGTCTTGACACTCCTAAATTGTGGGTAGCTCGGGGAACCGCGCGAGGTTACCATAACCCAACTTATAGAAGGCGCCGAGGAGTCAGAGAAACGTAAACATATCAACAGGTTTATCATTTTCGCAATTTGCATTCGATAGCCGTCATGTCAGTCCGAGATTTGTTTAGGATTAATGTTCCATTCGTAAAAACTTGCCACAAATGTTTATTGCCGAAATACAATACCGTTGAATTGCATGTGTTTTGTGTTTGGTGTACTGTACTTCTGCATCTGTGTCACTATTGTCACTGTTATTAATGATTCTGGTTTGTTGCAGATTAAAACTTACAATCAATTATGAAGCTCATTCACATGAATGGCGATTTGTTTTCATGTCCAAATTATATGCCGTTGGCACATTGCGTGTCAAGGGATTTTAGAATGTCTAGGGGAATAGCAGTATCATTTCAACAAAATTTTAATCTGAGAAATGAATTATTAACAATTAAATGCTTTGTCGGGGACACGGTTGCAGTCAAAAGGGGGGGACGATTCATTTGCCAACTTGTCACTAAGGAACGTTGTTTTCACAAACCCAGGATTCAGGATCTCCACTGTTCACTCGTTTCACTGAGAAAATTCATGGAAGTCAACAGAATTTCTGAAATTGCTGTACCCAAGTTGTCAGCAGGATTGGATCAGATCCCGCTTCACGTAGTCATTGATCTAATTTATAGTGTTTTCCGTTTTGCTCCAGTAACAATTTTTATGTATCATTTATAAACTTCTGACGACTGTTCTTCGAAAACTCAACTGATGAAGCTATAGTCACATTATACAAGAGATAAACTAATTCCAACATTACGCTCATTTACTACGCTCTGATTTTTTTTAAATTGTAATAGTGAGCGGCATCCATTAAGCCGCAGTAAAATTTAAAGCCTGACAATATTCGCAGCTTCAATAGTATTCTAAATTAAGAGAGAAACGAGCAACCCCATTTAATACTCAGTTTTTCCCGTTCTGTTCATAGGAATTTGTTCATACCAGAACTTTGCACATCAATGGAGTTCTGGCACGTTTTGGTGTGGTTGGCCATTCTGGCCCATGCCGCATTTGGCTTGGTGAAGTTTGAACCGGGAGTCAGCTTTAAGGATATTCATAAACCTGTTCAAACATCCAGCATAATGTTCAAGTACAAAATAAACCTAAAAGTACATTCACTAGACTCCACTAGTGAAATTCAAGGTCTTAGGCATCTAATGATCCGTGGAACTGAAAACCTAAACCAATCCATCATTGATACCTGCAACCTAATGATTGATGCACATACGCAGTTGGGAACTCACTACGATTCAATCGCCCATAAGGCATCTCTGTTAAGAAGAAAAAGGGTAACTAACCCGTTGGCATTTGTTGGTGATCTACTTGGGTGGTGCTGTTCAGTAGCAACCAAGGGAGACCTAACTGTAGCTCTTGAAAACGACGTCCTTATTCAAGACCAACTGGACGATTTATTCGATGCGTTCCGCATGCAGGCCACAGAACTAAGCAAAATTCAGTAAAATGGATTGAATTCGCCAACAGCGTGCACGATAAATTTTTAAATATTGACCAAACGTTAACAAAAATTCTAGACTCAAAGGACATTATGGTAGATTGGTTTAGCCACGTGACGCTTCGAGCTGTGAGCAGCGTGACGGAGATGGTCATAAAGCTACTAATGGCCGAACGATTGGACCAAATTTATAATTCATGTACTCAAAACCAAATTCCTCTAAATGTAATACCCCCAGATATGTTATCAGCAGAGATCGACTCACTCAACCAACAACTGTATCCACATGCTGAGGTAGCAGTACCGAGTGTTTCGGCGTTGTACAAATTGGACATTGTGAATTGTATCTTTGATGATAACGTTTTAGACATTATTATTAAATTTCCAGTCAAAAATAGAGCATCAGCATGGAACGTAATAGACGTAACTCCGATCCCATTTGCACACCGCAAACTTGTTTGTAAAATTCTCCCAGAACCCTCCATGATATTAGCAAATGGTACAAATATGAGGCTATTATCGCAGCAGCAAAGGCAGGATTGCCTACAAGGATCAATTTGTCCCCTACCTAGAGCAACACAACCGTACCCAGAATTTGGTTCGTGCCTACAACAATTGTACTTTGGGAAAATTAGAAGCTATGAAAACCTCAATAATTCTTGCAAATTCACCTGTGACCGCAGCACCGCAGTCAGGGTAGCTGACCTAGGATTGAACAATTATGTGATAGTGCATTCAGAAAATGATCTTACAATTCACTGTCCAGGAGTACCAGACGAGACAATTCCGGCCGTAGAAATTGGTGCCACACGAATTAATGTTCCTTGTGATTGTTCAATAATTAATGGGCAGGAAATTCTAATTGAAAACCAATACCCATGTGACCCGAGATTAGCAAACCATGTATCCAAAATAACAATTCTACCATCGCTATGGTCTGACGCAGATAAAACAGCCCCGATAGCAGGATCGAAATTAGACTATGAGTTCATTGACGTACGGTCCGTTCTCGCCAAAAACCTGTCACTCGTAATGCCCGATTTAATTACCTCAAATGAGGAACCGAAGCCAAACTTGAAGAAGGTATCTGCTACAATTCCTAATGGACGGTTAGGATTATACATATTTTGCTCAATTATTCTGTTCCTTCAAATTGTTATATTTATTGGCATAGGAGTGTTCTTCAAAATGCATTGCTGTCAGAAAAAGGTCAAGGCTCCGAAGGTTCAAAAGGTAAAAACTAAGAAAGGAAAGAAAACGCAGATAGAAAACTTGGATAGTGAAGATGAAACTGAATTAAAACAATTCCGTACAAGGTTTGCAAAGAGAATGCCGTAATAATTTCTGTAAATGGATAAATGCGGAATTGACCCATCTTAATTTTAATTTGTTGTTGTCGTTTATATACATGTATATGTGTAATTAAGAAACATGTCCCTCATTGATAAATTATTAAAAATTCGGTTACCAAAGTCAACCACCAAATATTTGATAATTATAAAAGTATTTAATACGCAGTAGTTAGAGCTGCAAACCAATATTGCCTAATAATTGTTGTATTATCTTGTTCCTTTTTTAATTGACCAATGTGTGTTGCCAAAGTGTTAAAACATGAGATAATCCCAAAGACTAAATAATTTTATTCATATGAGAGGTATACTTTTAGGTTTGGCCATTCAAAGGCATAGATTTGTAATTTTGTAATTTTGTAATCTCTTAGAATATTTCATAATTAGTCGGGAGTAGTGAGTAGAATTAGGAAATTAGAAAGTCATAGTGGTTTTAGAATAGGGTACTGACAGAAACCGTTGTGCTAGGGAGCGAAACTCTCATGCTACTCCCTCTCTCGGCAAACAACAGCGCTTCTATCCAGCACGAGTAGTCACCAGATCATCTTTACTTCGAAAAAAAAAAAAAAAAAAACCCGCTTTTGAGGTTGCTAAGTCGTGTAACGAGGAGGCACAGCTACGTTCTAGCTGCCCAGAAAAACGGACGGGTAAGAAGGCGTTTGGCGCACTCACCCCAGCCGTGGGACCTAAAGCTTTGCATATGCTCAATTGTTACGTATGATTTGGTCATACAATAATTTGCATCTTCATGATTCTAATGTTCAAGGCCAAATGTGGTCCTATAATGCAAATAGCATATTGCAGAGGGGGAAGTCCAGGTGAAATAGTCCCCAGTCGCATAGCGAGGAAAGGATGCTTCACGCGCTGTGGACAGACGTCTATCTGGCGGTCTGACACAGCCGACCGAGGATGCGCAATGCACCACTGTCGGTTCTGGCATTTTCATCAATTTTACGGTTGGAAGAAGAATCAACCCAACCGCCAACGATCATCCACGATGTCATCAGGGGGTAGCATGGGAGACAGCGTCCCTGCCCGGGGGACTGTCAGTAAGAAGAGAGAGATTAGGTATATGAAGGACACTTATTTTAAATATTTTGTTTTAATAAAATATGATAAACGTAACATGTAATAAGTATTTTGTCTCAGAGGTAAGAGACATGTTTGTTCTCAGGGTAGAAAAAGGGATTAAAAAGACGAAATTGACAATAGATTCTCAGACCATTGATTGTGTATTATGTAACTTTTCTTGTGAAATTGTTGAAACTCAATTATGTTTGTAACTCGTTTGTAATTGACTGTGGCTCCACTACACGCAGGTATTCTATGAAATTTTGTGCAAATCATCTAAATAGAAATTATATGTCGTGGGCGACAATTCTTGAACTCGCCGGACATACGCAGTAGTTAAAAATTAGTAATCATCTTTACTGTGTAATTTTCTCGTACTTATTTGTTCAAATTATTATTTCGAGCCATTGTTTTGTATTATATTCTGAACATTCAATTACTCGAGGGCGAGTCAATCGTGTACTCCCCGAATGTTACGGGGTAACGCGCCAATCGGCCCTACCGACTGGAAGCGCTACTACCGCATCATAGCGCCCGGCGGTCAGGCCGGCCCGGTGGGCCCCGCGGGCCCGGCAAGCCCTCGCGGGCCCGGCCGGAGAGCCCTCCGTCGCGACAGAGGCTCGCGGACTGGATACAGTCGTCCGGAGTCACTCAAATAGTCAAGGTGTGTGGAGCCACCAACCGCTTGTAATCAATCGTCAATATATCAGTCAACTAGTCAACCAATCTGTCTATCGATCATCCCGAAACCACCACCGAAACATTGGTGCATCGGCCGGGTGATCGATCAGATTTTTTTTAAATTCCGGTTCAAAATTTTCTTTTGATTTTTGCTCCATTTTCGCGAAGCCAACCCTGGCGACTTGGGTTGAGCTAGTATACGTTCGTGAAACTCTTAGTGCGGTAAAGAGTACAGTGTGTGAGAACAATCAACCGAGTGGTTTGTGAAGTGATATCTTTGTGAAGTTTGGCAAATTTTATCGTGACCTGTGAATTGTGACCTGTGCATCGCAACACCGTCCACTCCAGGCAACCAACTAACCCAGAGCAGACGCACGTGCAGCAGTGGACATCGGCAAAGTACAAGGTCAGTGCACCGACAGCAGACACCGTGCATGAGGTATTGTGTGAAGGCAATCGTATTTTTGGCAAAAGTGAAGGATTCCGTTCAAAAGTAGGATTTGTTCTTTTTCAAAAATCATAAAGGCAAAGTCATAGAAAATCTAATTTTTATTATTCTAAGAAAATGAGACATGAACGCTTCGCTACAAGCAGTTGGCTCTCTTTTAGGCGATGATCTTGATGAACCTGTGCTAGTACCGTGCTATTTGAACAATTGGACAGTTTGAGGATTGCGCTACGATCTCAACTCTTCTGCTGCAAAATATAGAAGCATTACCGCGTGAATTTCTCTACCAACTAAACCTGTAAACACTAGATCATCAAACTTCAGGGAATTTTTCGTTGCGCAGGACTCGAGGCTAGTCAGAAAACGTCTCCCTTGCTTACAATTAGTAGTAACAGAAGCAGAGGTACGAGAACTCAAATACCCAGGTTGCACACTAGGAGTAGATAAATTCTATAGGTTTGTCCAGGAAGTAAAAAGGGCACTTGAAGACGAACAAGAACAAATAGCAAAAGTTTCAGCCACATTACACTTACTAATTCAGGGAGCAGCAGTACGTAAAACGCAGAAGAAGAATTTGAAAGGCAGGAAAAACTCAGAAAAGTAATCATGGCGGCGAAGGATCTACCTGTAAGCCTCCAGCCCACCATCAGGCCGTTTGATGCAGATGGGTTTTCCAACTGGCTAGACCACGTTCAATCGGTCTATGCGCAGCACGGCATAGACAAGAATGCTGCAGTTAAATATGTGGGACAATTTTTGCCAGCACACATGCAATCTGTACATGAAAAATTAAAGGATAAAAATTGGGAAAATTATAAGGAAGAAATCATGGCCTATGGCCAAGGCACAAACACAGGGGTTTCCGTGCGGCTGAGAATGCTGCGGATGAAAAGAAAAACAGGGGAGACAACTCCAGAATTCGTAATGAGGGTACATGCAGTAGCAGCTAACGAAGAAACACTGTCAGAGGCGGAAAAAGTCAAAATTCTGTTAGAAATTATGCCACCGGAGGACGCGGAATTAGTCCTAACTTCAGGGTGTGCCACAGTCAAAGACCTGATATCGAGACTAAATGATGCATTGCTCAACAAGGCGATCATCAGGCGAACATTGGGACAGGCACAGGATAGTTCAGGGGAATTGGCAAGTAAATTCGAACACCTGGAAAACCTGATCAAATCAACACTCAAACCACAGGTAGACAAGCAGGAGGAAAAGCAGGGGGATTCGAAGAAAACAGACAATAACGGGGAGAAAATTCTGGCACTGTTGGAGAACATGGGGAAGCCAAAAGAAAAGTCATGGGAGGAAAAGGTTTTAAAAAGCTAGATAGTATGAAAATTTCTGAGGGCGCAGGTGAGCAAAGTGAGCAAGGTAAGATTGATCAGATCCTGGCTCTCTTATCAGGCAGCAATGACCGGGGGCGCGGCAGAGGCCGTGGACGCGGCAGGGGTCGCGGTAGGGGTTACTACAATAATTATGGTAATCAGGGGTATAATGGTGGTTATCAGAGTAATTATGGCTACAATAATTACCCAAATAACAACACCGGATATGGGAACCAGGCCCAGGGGTACTCGAACATGCCACAACAGTACCCACAACAGCAATACCAGCAGCAACAATATGGCCCTAACCAGAACGGCTCGGTGCAAGTGTACCGAGGCAACGGTAACGGCTACAACGGCGGGTCAAGGGGTAACTGGGCAGGCCAGAGTAATCGCGGGGCTTGCTTCGGGTGCAACAGCTTTGAGCACAGGATTGCTCAGTGCCCGGCAGTAATGAATTTTCGGAAAGAGTGAAGCAGCAAAATAGAATAAGCAATAACACTAAGGCATTACATTTAAGTGGGGATAAAAATAACGTAGATTTAAGTGCACTTGTAGAGATAGAAACAGCGCCAGATGGCTCCTGTTTTTATCATGCGCTGTCCATGTGCATGTTTAATCACTTTAAGGCAAGCTTAGACCTAAGGAGGTTAGTCGCTAGATACGTGTCTCGAAATTGGGAGCAGTATAAGGATTTTACTTTAAGTTCAGATAGGATCAGGTACTGCGCGAGCCATGGCACGCATGGCGTGATGGCGACAGCGGTACAAGTTCAGGCGGCTGCAGACGTGCTAGGAGTAACAATAGTAGTTAAAGTCAGGGATGAGATTCAGGTATACCAATGTTTTGATGGGGAACCGTCGCAAACGGTTTATATGGCGTTTTCGGGTGACCTGGACCGTGGGCACTTCAACGCGCTCGTTGCACGTGGTCGGGAGGCTGAGTCCAAGCAGCCACGTGTGGCTGGGAGGTCAAAGCCCGACGAGCCGCGTGTAAGCGTCGGGGCGAGGCCCGACGCGTCGCCTGCAGTCGGGGACGTTGCACCGGTTGGGGGACCCATCCCAGCCGGCAGCGACCGGCCCATGCGTGGGGTGTCTCAGGTTCCAGCGATCAATCCCACGGTTCGGCAGCCAGACGGTTTCCGCGAGGAAGACGCAGATGGGTGGCGAATCGCACATGGAAAGACAAAGAAAGAGATTAAGCAAATGGTCAGCACTGTCGCGGGGGGCCCTAGGAAACAGAAAACGGCCCGACCGGTCGCGAACACTCCCACAGGGGCGATTGGGCCTAGGCTAGACCGCCAGACGACATCCGAGCCGGGGCAGCCTGCAGGCCGGCCAGCCAGCGAGCCACCAGGAAATGGTGACAGCTCGAGTCCACAGTCGATGCAGGTGGCGGTCCGGCCAGACGGCGAGACATCAGGAAACGGTAAGGTGAAACCTGATCCACCCTCAGCGGCGGCGGCGGACATCGACGTGGGAGAGTTGGTAAAGCATGGTAAGCGTCCACAGCATTGCAGTCAGCACTGCAATGTACTGTTTTGTTCCTGTAACTACGAGGGAGAGCAGATAGTAGCTATGCAACACCTTGAGGAGGTAAAGGGAAAAGTTTTCCTCTCTGATTTGAACTTTGACTTCCCGTTAAAAATAAAATTAAATAATAGAAAGCAGGTTGCATTGATCGACAAACACTTTAAATTATCACTTGTTTCACCAGCATTGTGCGAAGCCAAATACATAAACTCATTACCTATGCCAGCAGAAGCCATACTCAATAACACAACACATGTAATTACAGGTGTGGTAACACTGTTAGTAACAGTTTCCCACAATATTCAGGTCAGTTTACCATTCTTTGTGGCAGAGATGCCAGAGAATGCTTCAATCATTTTAGGTCAAGATTTTCTTAAAGTAACAAATGGTAAATATGCGGACAAGGATGATAGTTATTTGTTTGAAATGAACGGTCATCAAGTCAGTAAAAATCGGTCGAAGACATGGCAAGAGAAAGAATGGCAAATCTTAAATTTGGTTGAACTTGAGGAAATTGGCAAACTTTTCAAAATTGGTGTGGCCGCTGACTCTCTAAATTTAGCAGCATGTATTGATTTAGGTGCAGTTCGCACTATAATCAACTCTCGTTGGTGCACAAATAAAGCAGAGCTCCAACCAGCCAAAATTAAACTGAGAGTAGCAAACAAAACATTATTGCCAGTAGATGGTATTTATTGTCCGGAAATTACCATAGGTTCAATTAAAGTTAAACATCCGGTCATAGTTGCACAGATCCCAGATGAAATTGATATATTATTAGGCAATGACTTTACCAGGAAATACAAGGCAGTAATTTCATGGAAAACAGAAACAGCATCATTTGAAACAAACAATCACAAAACTACAGTCCCCATACTTCCAGACCAAAAAGTTGAACTTGTAAATTCTATCCTTCAGAATCCTAGTGTGTTTGCTTGCTTTGATGATGGCCAGCATGGCCCCGGCGCCAGCATGCCGCTGGTGGCTGCGGTAGAAGCTAGCATTCCACCTCACTCACATGCAATGGTAAGAGTCATAAATTCAAATTTCTTACCAGCTATTGTTTCTCCAGTACTTGTTGATAACAACCCGAATGTTGGCAGCATTGAATGTGTTTTGGTAGATGAGCCATTGGTCCCAATTTTCAATTGTGGGGACAGTGAGGTTACAATTCATATTAATTCAGTTGTAGGTTATGTAGAAAAAGAAAATGCTAGAATAAAAAGTTCAGAATTAGTTGAAACAAATTTGGCAGAAATAGATTATGCAGTCAGGAATAATATTTTGTTACTCGAGGAAATAGACGTACCAGAATTACAATGTAATGCAGTAGTTGACAGTGATTTACCATCACTCCCATCGTTAGACAAAGCAGACTTGAATGATGATCAAAAGCTAGAAGTTCAGGCAGTATTGGAAGAGTTTCAGGATGTTTTCAGCTACAGTATGAAACCAGGAGCTACCATCCCAGGTGTCACAGCAGTCCTACAACAAAAAGAAAAAGTTATGCTCTTTAAAAGACAATGGCCACTTTCAGCAAAGCAGAAGAAAATAGCAACTATGGAAATTGATAAATTTGAGAAATTAGGAGTTATTGAGGAAGGTCATAGTATTGTTTCCCTTCCATTCTTTGTTATCGAGAAAAGAGGCTCAACAGCAGAGTGTCCGCAGGGTAGGTTACTTTATGATTCTAGATTGCTTAACAAATCTCTTGAAAAACCAAATTACAAAAGTTATACCATTCAGGATGTCTTAAATTATTGCTCAGATAAGAAATTACTTTGTACAATGGACGTAGTAAATTATTTCTTTACAATAGAAATGTCTGAAGAATCAAAAACTTTATTAGGTTTTAATTATAATAACAAGGCCTACAGGTGGGCCAGGTTACCGCAGGGCCTATCCCATTCCCCAGCTATTGCCCAAACAGCAATGGCTGCGGTGCTCAGAAATTTAAATGTTATCTATTTTATGGATGACATCCTAACTGCAGAAAAAGATTACAATAGTCTCTTAGCTCTGTTTACTGAAACCTTGAAAAGGATGAGGCATAACAACCTCAGACTAAATCCCAGTAAAGCAGTATTGTTCAGAACCGAATTACCTTGTTTAGGTCTTATCATAAAAGCAGGAGAGTCGGTGAGGCCAGACCCAGCTCGGTTTCGCCCACTGATATCACTCAAAAGTCCCAATACTTTAGCCCAACTCAAATCGGTTATTTGTTACTTTTCTTATTTTAGAAGATATTTAAAAGACTTTGCAGCCAAAACTCAGATTTATAATGATATGATAGCGGAGAAAATTCCTTTTGAATGGGGAGACAAAGATAAACAATTTGTAGAACAAATGTATAATTACTTACTTTCCGAGGCAACATTGGCATTGTTTGATGAAAAGTTGGAGACAAAATTATTCGTAGATGCATCAAAAGACAACCTTGGTTCCATGTTAACTCAGAAACGTAATGGTAAATATCTTCCAATTGCTTATTTCAGTATGCCTATAACAGAAAAACAAGCAAAATCTTGGTCAGCATATCATAAGGAGGCCTTATGTCTTTTCGAAGCAGTAAAGTACTTTCAAGCGGAATTGTTAATGTTAGATTCTTTTGTTGTGGTTAGTGATGCCACATCTCTCAAATATTTGTTAGCAATGGAACAACCTAAATGTCCATTCGACAGATTCATTGCATTCCTTTCCCAATTTAATTTCACATTTCAATTTATACCATCAGCAGCGAATAAAGTTGCAGACTCACTAAGTCGCATCGACCCCCCAAACCCAGATGAAAAAGACATTAACATCCCAGAAAAACTAGTAACTAAATTAAATAATAACGTTGTTATGCCAGTTATCACTCGCAGTAAAGCGAAACTCGAAGAGAATATAGAAACACAATTACCAAAACATCCTTTGGCTACTAACCATAGTACACTACATACAGAGAAAAAGGTTATGCGGCCCAAGATAAACACACAGCCGCCCAGTGAGTCGTCCGACAGTCTCCTCCCTCCCGAATTGCAATCTGCGTTTCGGCAGCTCCGAGAGAGGACGAAGCGCGAGATCCAGCAGGCCCAGGAAAGCGCAGATTTATATTCGGAGCTAGCGGAACAGCTGCAGCTCCGCGCAGCAGCCGAGCGGGAGTCCAGCGGGCCGGGTGTGACGTCATGCAGCGCCGCGACGACTCTCGCAGGCGGTGACTCGAAGCAGAAGCGGTCTGCAGAACAAACAAACATTAACCCTAAACCGAACCTTTGGAAAAATCTTTTAGAAAGTAAAATGGTAATCAAAGATTTCATAGAAAAATATTATTTTCTTTCGAATTCAGCTCCGATCCCAGTCTCAATTAATGGCAGACAGTATAAATCAGTTACTCATGCGTTGGCGAGCGGTAAGAGTGTTTCCGAATCTGAACATAACTTTGTATCTGAAGCTAAGGATCCCATTTCAGCCAGCAGCAGACTGAGTTTACAACCAGACAACAAAAAGGTTAATGTCAACCTTTTAAAACAATGTTTGGAAAATAAATTTAATAGTAAATCAATTATGGCAAAACTATTACTTGAAACCCTACCAAATATTCTAATATTTACCAATTCAGAATGTGACAATGAGTTGGGGTGTTGTATTTGTAATAAATGCAACAGTACTGAACCTAAGAACCTTTTGGGAATTCTTCTTATGACAGTCCGTCAAAATTTACTTGATTCTTACGATGAAAAACTAGAGTTGACACAGAAAATACCATCCCTTGCAAAGTTCATTGAAAATCAAAGGAAAGACCCTCAGTTACTCAAAATAATTTCTACATTTGATTCAGAAGGTAACCCAACAGATAATACTGATAGAATAAAGGGTTTACCAAAATATTGTATGAGAAAGGGACTTCTAGTAACTAACACAAAGCAGCCCAGAACGGTTGTACCTAAACAATTAATTCCAGCTCTGATAGAATTTTTTCATGATTTAAGTCTACATAGTGGACGAAATATAATGCTCCTACTTTTAAGAAGACACTATTACTTTAAGAATATGGAAGACTTAGTCTCCGAATATGTTAAGACTTGTGAAATATGTGGGAAACATAAAACGTCTTTAAGAACGTTTGGGAAACTACAGCCTAAGATATCTACAGATGTATTCGATAATATCAATGCTGACTTCACTCATATTTATAGTGCACATCCTAATTATACAAATTGTTTAGTTATTAGTGATAGCTTTTCTAACTTAGTTCTTTTGAGACCTTGCAAAGCACCAACTTCAGAAGCACTCACCAACGGATTAATCCAGTGGTTCTCCAGGTATGGTTTGTGTAGAAACCTGCATATCGACGCAGGGCCACAATCAACGTGTAAAGCATTCAAAGATTTCCTCGATAGGTTAGGAATAAATTTGATTGTCAGCCCGTCAAATGCTCACTTCTCATCAGGCAGGGTAGAATCTATGGTCAAAAGAACGATAACAGCTCTAAGATATTTAATAGATAATAAGAAAAGTAGACTAATGCAATGGCACAAGTTATTACCTCTCATAGAATTTAAGTTGAATAAAACACCAGGATTGGCCACCAAACTTAGTGCACATGAGATTTGTTTTGGTAGGATCCTTAATGAACCGGCAACATTGAAATCAGTTGTTCCATCGGGTAAAACACTAAAAGAAAGAATAAACACGTTAGAATTCATTCGTAAACAAGCACAAATAGCACAAAACTATGAAAGAAATACATACATGAGGAAATACAACAGAAACAAACATGAGATAGTCTTCACGAAAGGGCAGCCAGTATTTGTAGAAATAGAGAAGAAGGCCACGAAACTCAATCCAGAAAAATTCCAACCTAAATACAAAATAGGAACAATTAAGAAGAAAATATCAAAAGTAGTATACATAATCCGATTTAGGGAACCAGGTGGGAGAATATGGACAAGACGAACACACATAATACATTTAAAACAAAAGTTCCCAAGGCCTAAATACTTACAGAATAAAGGCACCGAGTTATTCTTTGTGAAAATAGATAATGAGAAAATACCATTGTTTCCACTGTCAGATTGCCCAAACAAGCAATCAAAACAAACTTCTGGGACCCTTCCCGTCTTGTTGTGTAAATCACAACATCCTTCTTCAGGCAGCAGTCTTTGTCTGAAATGCTATCATAAAGAAAGGTGGACTAACCTCAACTAATTTTTACTTTAAAATTAGAATGCAAAGAGTACCAGAAAGGACTTCAGTACTGTAGATTTATATCTGAGAGCTACAGACTGATCGCGAACCTAGACTATAAAAATTAGTGTAATTGAAGTTAAGGAGAGTACTGATGTCCAATCTAAAACTTTCTTTGGCATTTTAATTATAGTGTAGCGCTACACAAAACAAAATTTAACAGAATCAATCACTACTAGTCCACAAAGGCCTAATTCTTTTCTATCAGCCTCGTCTTCTGTTAGGTTAAGTATTCCACGGCGCGGCGTGGATAGGGGTAAACATGTGATTGTATGGGAAATTTTTGAGCCAGATATAGACAAATGAATAAAGAAAAATGAATGAATAATGATCAATCGTATAAATATGGAAAGCCAAAAAGAAAAGAAACATACGCCATGCAATAATAATCAGAAATGTCGGATGAAAATGGATCAAATAGATTTAAACGTATACTGCGATATGCTAGACAAGAGGAGCACAGGATTATTAGTTAAAACACAACATTCCAAAAATTACACAACAACTACATTGCCTAAAGATTAAGCCATTTAAAACGTTCAAGATACCAACATAACGCACCCACAAAAGCACTCAGTGGGCAACACCAAAAATTGTGTCGGGGAAATTAAATAGCTATTACTCTCAAGAAAATTAGTAAAACCAAAACACAGTATTAATGAACACGTAAGCAAAATGTACACCACCTTAAACTTTCGTCTTGACACTCCTAAATTGTGGTAGCTCGGGGAACCGCGCGAGGTTACCATAACCCAACTTATAGAAGGCGCCGAGGAGTCAGAGAAACGTAAACATATCAACAGGTTTTATCATTTTCGCAATTTGCATTCGATAGCCGTCATGTCAGTCCGAGATTTGTTTAGGATTAATGTTCCATTCGTAAAAACTTGCCACAAATGTTATTGCCGAAATACAATACCGTTGAATTGCATGTGTTTTGTGTTTGGTGTACTGTACTTCTGCATCTGTGTCACTATTGTCACTGTTATTAATGATTCTGGTTTGTTGCAGATTAAAACTTACAATCAATTATGAAGCTCATTCACATGAATGGCGATTTGTTTTCATGTCCAAATTATATGCCGTTGGCACATTGCGTGTCAAGGGATTTTAGAATGTCTAGGGGAATAGCAGTATCATTTCAACAAAATTTTAATCTGAGAAATGAATTATTAACAATTAAATGCTTTGTCGGGGACACGGTTGCAGTCAAAAGGGGGGGACGATTCATTTGCCAACTTGTCACTAAGGAACGTTGTTTTCACAAACCCAGGATTCAGGATCTCCACTGTTCACTCGTTTCACTGAGAAAATTCATGGAAGTCAACAGAATTTCCGAAATTGCTGTACCCAAGTTGTCAGCAGGATTGGATCAGATCCCGCTTCACGTAGTCATTGATCTAATTTATAGTGTTTTCCGTTTTGCTCCGGTAACAATTTTTATGTATCATTTATAAACTTCTGACGACTGTTCTTCGAAAACTCAACTGATGAAGCTATAGTCACATTATACAAGAGATAAACTCATTCCAACATTACGCTCATTTACTACGCTCTGAATTTTTTTTGATTGTAATAGTGAGCGGCATCCATTAAGCCGCAGTAAAATTTAAAGCTTGACAATATTTGCAGCTTCAATAGTATTCTAAATTAAGAGAGCAACGAGCAACCCCATTTAATACTCAGTTTTTCCCGTTCTGTTCATAGGAATTTGTTCATACCAGAACTTTGCACATCAATGGAGTTCTGGCACGTTTTGGTGTGGTTGGCCATTCTGGCCCATGCCGCATTTGGCTTGGTGAAGTTTGAACCGGGAGTCAGCTTTAAGGATATTCATAAACCTGTTCAAACATCCAGCATAATGTTCAAGTATAAAATAAACCTAAAAGTACATTCACTAGACTCCACTAGTGAAATTCAAGGTCTTAGGCATCTAATGATCCGTGGAACTGAAAACCTAAACC
>CAVMKL010000138.1:0-21779 GCA_963682175.1 Triglochin maritima
CGGATGGTTCTTTAGTCGGGCCCCGATCTCTAGGTTTTGGTCCGACCCCCCTCCCCTTTTTTTTCAAAAAATTGCAAAACCCCCCATTTTGAGAATTTTCAAAAAATCACCCACCTGTCAATTTTCAAACGTGGGCATTCGGAATCGGGAGTGTGGTATATCGCGGTACGGCCCATCGGTAGCTCGGATGGTTCTTTAGTCGGGCCCCGATCTCTAGGTTTTGGTCCGACCCCCTCCCCTTTTTTTTCAAAAAATGCGTTCCCCATAGTAAATAGGGGGGGTAGGGGGTAGCCGACTCTCGCCCGACTTTTTTAAAAATCGGATCCCGGAGCCGAGACCGACACGAGGCTACCCCGATTGACGAGCCAACTCCGGAGACCCCTTTTTCGTTTCTCGATCTCTAGGTTTTGGTCGGGCCCATACACGCTTTTTTTTAAAATAGTGCAAAAAATGCGTTCCCCATAGTAAATAGGGGGGGTAGGGTTAGCCGACTTTCACCCGACTTTCGCCCGACTTTTTGCAAAAATCGGATCCCGGAGCCGAGACCGACACGAGCCTACCCCGATTGACGAGCCAACTCCGGGGGCACCTTTTTCGTTTCTCGATCTCGAGGTTTAGTTTGGTGGTAACGCAAAAAAGTACACGTTTGCCACTTTTGGGCCAATTTGGCCAAAAAGTCCCAAACCTATAGGGGAAAAGTAGGTACCCACCCGACTTTTGGTCATTTTCAAACGTCGGCGAAAATCTGCCATAAGGGCGCCCATGGGAGAACTTCCAATTTGAGATCGTAGGAACCCTTTTTCGTTTTTCTAGCTCAACGTTTTGCCTATGCTCCGGACCATACCCCCCTCTCCCATACAAAACCATAGGCTCCCATAGTAAATTGGTAATTTGTATGGTGTTTCTGCTATTGAGCGATGGCGTTTAGATAGCATATCACCACAGGGGGTCGTTCTCCACCAAATTCAAAAAGCTCCCATGGGCGCCATTATGTCACGATTCTGTCGGCTATTTCCCGAGATCGGGCCCCGACTTTTTTCGGGAATTTACTATGGGAAACCGAAATTATCGCCGATAAAATAGGCCCACAGGGGGTCGTATACCGCCGATTTTGGTGATTCGCCCGAAATAAGCATGGGGTTGTACCCCGAGCCTTATTTCCGGAGATCCGAGTCGAAAAAGTTGAGAAAAAAGTAAGAAAATGTCACTCCCATAGTAAATCCCGCCGACAACTTTTTTCGAAAACCGAAAAAGTCGGGCCCCGATCTCCGAAAATAAGGCTCGGGGTACAACCCCATGCTTATTTCGGGCGAATCACCAAAATCGGCGGTATACGACCCCCTGTGGGCCTATTTTATCGGCGATAATTTCGGTTTCCCATAGTAAATCGACCAAAAAAAGTCGGGGCCCGATCTCGGGAAATAGCCGACGGGAACCAACCGTAGTGCGCCCATGGGAGATCTCGCAATTTGGTGGAGAACGACCCCCTGCGCGACCCCTAGATCGGAGATAATTTCGGGTCTGTATGGGGATTTTGGATCGACCCCCGGACCCCCCTTTTTAGTCGACTTTTGTAGACGCGCAGGGGGTCGTATACCGCCAAATTGCGAGATCTCCCATGGGCGCCATTATGTCAGGCTATCGTCGGCTATTTCCCGAGATCGGGCCCCGATTTTTTTTGTATGGGGACCAGAAATTTAGGCGAATTGAATACCCGCGCAGGGGGTCGTATACCACCAAATTGCGAGATCTCCCATGGGCGCCACTACGGTCGGTTCCCGTCGGTTATTTCCCGAGATCGGGCCCCGACTTTTTTTTTGTATGGGGAAATTTTTCTCCCGATCTACCCAATTACCGAACTCCCGGTTGATTATCATCGAAGGGATTGGGGCCCTCCGGCAGAATATGAGATAACTCCGGCCGAGCCCCGTTGGTTCGGGAGTTACAAAAAAAAAAAGTTGAGAAAAAAGTAAGAAAATGTCATTCCCATAGTAAATCCCGCCGACAACTTTTTTTCGAACCGAAAAAATCGGGCCCCGATCTCCGAAAATAAGGCTCGGGGTACAACCCCATGCTTATTTCGGGCGAATCACCAAAATCGGCGGTATACGACCCCCTGTGGGCCTATTTTATCGGAGATAATTTCGGTTTCCCATAGTAAATTTCCGAAAAAAGTCGGGGCCCGATCTCGGGAAATAACCGACAAGAGCGCGAGATAATGGCGCCCATGGGAGATCTCGCAATTTGGTGGTATACGACCCCCTGCGCGTCTACAAAAGTCGACTAAAAGGGGGGGCTCTATGGGGACTAACCTGGGGTCCCCCCTTTTAGGCGAATTGAATACCCGCGCAGGGGGTCGTATACCACCAAATTGCGAGATCTCCCATGGGCGCCATTATCTCGCGCTCTTGTCGGTTATTTCCCGAGATCGGGCCCCGACTTTTTTCGGAAATTTACTATGGGAAACCGAAATTATCTCCGATAAAATAGGCCCACAGGGGGTCGTATACCGCCGATTTTGGTGATTCGCCCGAAATAAGCATGGGGTTGTACCCCGAGCCTTATTTTCGGAGATCGGGGCCCGATTTTTTCGGTTCGAAAAAAAGTTGTCGGCGGGATTTACTATGGGAATGACATTTTCTTACTTTTTTCTCAACTTTTTTTTTTTGTAACTCCCGAACCAACGGGGCTCGGCCGGAGTTATCTCATATTCTGCCGGAGGGCCCCAATCCCTTCGATGATAATCAACCGGGAGTTCGGTAATTGGGTAGATCGGGAGAAAAATTTCCCCATACAAAAAAAAAGTCGGGGCCCGATCTCGGGAAATAACCGACGGGAACCGACCGTAGTGGCGCCCATGGGAGATCTCGCAATTTGGTGGTATACGACCCCCTGCGCGGGTATTCAATTCGCCTAAATTTCTGGTCCCCATACAAAAAAAATCGGGGCCCGATCTCGGGAAATAGCCGACGATAGCCTGACATAATGGCGCCCATGGGAGATCTCGCAATTTGGCGGTATACGACCCCCTGCGCGTCTACAAAAGTCGACTAAAAAGGGGGGTCCGGGGGTCGATCCAAAATCCCCATACAGACCCGAAATTATCTCCGATCTAGGGGTCGCGCAGGGGGTCGTTCTCCACCAAATTGCGAGATCTCCCATGGGCGCCACTACGGTTGGTTCCCGTCGGCTATTTCCCGAGATCGGGCCCCGACTTTTTTTGGTCGATTTACTATGGGAAACCGAAATTATCGCCGATAAAATAGGCCCACAGGGGGTCGTATACCGCCGATTTTGGTGATTCGCCCGAAATAAGCATGGGGTTGTACCCCGAGCCTTATTTTCGGAGATCGGGGCCCGACTTTTTCGGTTTTCAAAAAGTTGTCGGCGGGATTTACTATGGGAGTGACATTTTCTTACTTTTTTCTCAACTTTTTTCGACTCGGATCTCCGGAAATAAGGCTCGGGGTACAACCCCATGCTTATTTCGGGCGAATCACCAAAATCGGCGGTATACGACCCCCTGTGGGCCTATTTTATCGGCGATAATTTCGGTTTCCCATAGTAAATTCCCGAAAAAAGTCGGGGCCCGATCTCGGGAAATAGCCGACAGAATCGTGACATAATGGCGCCCATGGGAGCTTTTTGAATTTGGTGGAGAACGACCCCCTGTGGTGATATGCTATCTAAACGCCATCGCTCAATAGCAGAAACACCATACAAATTACCAATTTACTATGGGAGCCTATGGTTTTGTATGGGAGAGGGGGGTATGGTCCGGAGCATAGGCAAAACGTTGAGCTAGAAAAACGAAAAAGGGTTCCTACGATCTCAAATTGGAAGTTCTCCCATGGGCGCCCTTATGGCAGATTTTCGCCGACGTTTGAAAATGACCAAAAGTCGGGTGGGTACCTACTTTTCCCCTATAGGTTTGGGACTTTTTGGCCAAATTGGCCCAAAAGTGGCAAACGTGTACTTTTTTGCGTTACCACCAAACTAAACCTCGAGATCGAGAAACGAAAAAGGTGCCCCCGGAGTTGGCTCGTCAATCGGGGTAGGCTCGTGTCGGTCTCGGCTCCGGGATCCGATTTTTGCAAAAAGTCGGGCGAAAGTCGGGTGAAAGTCGGCTAACCCTACCCCCCCTATTTACTATGGGGAACGCATTTTTTGCACTATTTTAAAAAAAAGCGTGTATGGGCCCGACCAAAACCTAGAGATCGAGAAACGAAAAAGGGGTCTCCGGAGTTGGCTCGTCAATCGGGGTAGCCTCGTGTCGGTCTCGGCTCCGGGATCCGATTTTTAAAAAAGTCGGGCGAGAGTCGGCTACCCCCTACCCCCCCTATTTACTATGGGGAACGCATTTTTTGAAAAAAAAGGGGAGGGGGTCGGACCAAAACCTAGAGATCGGGGCCCGACTAAAGAACCATCCGAGCTACCGATGGGCCGTACCGCGATATACCACACTCCCGATTCCGAATGCCCACGTTTGAAAATTGACAGGTGGGTGATTTTTTGAAAATTCTCAAAATGGGGGGTTTTGCAATTTTTTGAAAAAAAAGGGGAGGGGGGTCGGACCAAAACCTAGAGATCGGGGCCCGACTAAAGAACCATCCGAGCTACCGATGGGCCGTACCGCGATATACCACGCTCCCAATTTCGAATGCCCACGTTTGAAAATTGACAGGTGGGTGATTTTTTCAAAATTCTCAAAATGGGGGGTTTTGCAATTTTTTGCTCCTTTTTGGAAAACGAAAACAAAGAACGGGCCGTGGGAAAAAAGAGACCATGGTATCCGTACCTAACTCATCGAGATAAGCCCTAGCTCGACGAACCCGTCGTCCAATTTTAGCTCGTTCGAGAGATACAAAAAGGGTACCCAAAAAGTCCAAAAAATGCACGTCCCATACAAAACGCTTTTTTAAAAAAAAAAAAAAAAAAAAAAGGGGGGTCAGGGACCACCTATCGAAGATCGTAGGGCTGGGAGTCTACAAAAATAGACGTAGACTCGGGGCCCGATTTGAGGTAGAATGCATATTTTGGGACCCTCGGATCTCAACGCGTTACCATACAAATGGGTAGGGGGGTAGGGTCAGACCTCGAAAAACGGGAAAATGGGGGTTTTGCAGTTTTTTGCTACCCTCGGAAACCCGGATCAAAAACGGGCCGTGGGGTGACCGTAGCCGGTTTTTCCGTACCTATCTCATCGAGATAAGCCCTAGCTCGACGAACCCGTCAACTAATTTTAGCGGGTTATGGAGATAGGGGTGGGTGGGTGGCAAAAAGGTCAAAAAATGCAGGTCCCATACAAAATCCATTTACAAAAAAAAAGGGTCAACCCCGACCCAAAAGTGAAAACCTTGGGCCACGAGTCTACAAGAATAGACTTAAGCTCGGGGCCCGATTTGAGGCATTCTCGTGCTTTTGGGGTCCCTGGATCTAAACGCGTTAGGGTACATTAGCAAAAGTTTCCCCCCAAAAAAAAGTGCAAAAAGTTGAAAAACGGGGTTTTTGCAAATTTTTGGAATTTTGTCGGCCAAAAAATGTGGTCTACAGCCTAATTGAAGCAAAAACGGGGGGGGGTCCTGAATCCAATTATCCTTAGATTGACGAACGAGGAAACTTTGCGTCTGGTTTTATAGGCAAATTCGCCTTCAGGCCGAAGATAGCTCGCGCAAAATTCAAAAGCGTCCTCAATTTTGGGAATTGAGAAGCCAAAAGCGTCCTCGATTTTCCGTATGCTTTTTTTTTGTATGGAAAAAAAAGTGAAAAAAGTGATTTTTGTATGAGAAAAGTGAAAAAAGATGCGGTTGCCAACCCTCGTTTGTTTCACCTTTTTTCGCGAAAAGCGAAAACTGAAAATGGGTGTTTTGCTATATATAAAAGGGGTACTCTCTCCCTATAAGAGGGGGTTTTACCCATACATCGCATACGCTTTGCCAATCGCTTTTGCCTACTCCCCCCCTTTGCTATGCATGTTGAGGACGCTTTTTGCCTCCTTCCCTCCTCTCCCCTCCCTCTCCCCTCCCCTTGCCTATGCATTTTTTTGCTTTTTTTGGCTTTTCTTTTTTTTTTCCCTTCTTCCTCAAGCCCCTAGGGGCTCGATGTTTAGGGGTTTTGCCTACCTACCTCCCCTTATCCAAAGCGTTTCCCCCGTGTACCGGAGGGCACTGGAAGCGTTTAAGGGGGGTTGCCTGCGTTGTCCTCCGGGAGTCAGCGGTCGAATCCATTCGATAACCCTGTATATTCTGCGTTCCCCCCCCATGTTTTGGAGGGGTCCCCCATTCAAGCTGGGGGCGTAGGAGCACTGCAGGCTTATTAGACCAGGCTCAACATACATGCTAGCATTGGGAAGCTATGCATAGCCCTGTATATTTCACGTCCCCCCTCCTCTATTTTGGAGGGGTCCCCCATACAAGCTGGGGGCGTGGGAGCACTACAGGTCTAGCATTGCAGGCCCAATCAACCAGGGGTAGGGGGGGGGGTTTTTCCCTTTCCTTTACCCCTACCAATGGGGTAGGGGGGGGGTTTTTCCCTTTCCTTTACCCCTACCAATGGGGTAGGGGGGGGGTTTTTCCCTTTCCTTTACCCCTACCAATGGGGTAGGGGGGGGGTTTTTCCCTTTCCTTTACCCCTACCAATGGGGTAGGGGGGGGGTTTTTCCCTTTCCTTTACCCCTACCAATGGGGTAGGGGGGGGGTTTTTCCCTTTCCTTTACCCCTACCAATGGGGTAGGGGGGGGGTTTTTCCCTTTCCTTTACCCCTGGCACTGGGGTAGGGGGAGGGTTTTCCCCAGCTATTAATGACATGTGATTGGGGGTTGGCGGCCGATAAAAAGAACCGTCCAAACCGATCGATAGGGCAATAGATAGGGCATTGCGAGCAACCACTGCGGATGGTCTTAATACACCTGCCCGCTTTGGGGCTTGCTTTTCCCGTCTGCCCCGCACAGCTGGGTCCCTTGTATCGGGCGATACTAGGGATGCCATGCAATTGCCTCTCGATGATTGGGTTACTAGCGTATGCTTATAAGCCTATACTCGAGCGACCCGTTTTCATTTTGCCCCTACCCCTCGGGGTCAGGGTTGCATTTTGTTCGGTTAGCTGATAGGGTTACCCATTGCCCCTACCCCTCGGGGTCAGGGGTTTAACTGGGACCCTGCTTTTCACGGTCCCAATATACTGTATGCGATCCGCTTGGGTGCTCGCTTTATTAAAGCAGTGCTCGACGAAAACAGCATCGGATGCGATAGGCCATTATACCTGGGCTTGGGTTAGCTCGGTCAAGGCCTCCTTTTTGGGTTAGGGGTTGCGATTGGGAGGGGACGGCATCGGGAAGGGTTGGGGATATCCTTTTCCCTGGGTCTTTAATAGCTCGCCTCTAGGGGCTTGCATTCTAGTACCTATAGGGAGGGGGGTAGCTCGATTAGATCGGCTCATTGAGGGTAGCTTTTATATGGGAGTACGGTAACCGACCACAAGCAGTGGGAGCACCGGACCAATATTAAAGGGGCATAGGACTGGTAGTCATATATTTTTGCGGTAACCGAGCAATCGGTAACCGAAAGAAGAACGTCTACCATTAAGGTCCTATGCCCTGGGTCTGGGCTTCTGCAGCGAGGTGCGACCTCCAGAAACCTAAAAAGCGTTCTGCTTTGCTTGTGAAAGCATTGCGGGCTCTCTCGATCGTCTGTACCCACTGGGGCTCCTATGGAGCTCTGGAGGGTATTTTGGGTTGGGCTATCCCTTTTAAGGGTCCTCGGCTTAGTACTGGTCCCCTCAGGCTTCTTTAATTTGGGCTAAACCATTGTGATCCCCACCTGGGGAGGCTCGAGCTCTGCTCTTGCTTTCATGCGATTCAAAAATCTTGCGATATATTGTCCCTACGATACCTGGTTGATCCTGCCAGTAGTGTATGCTCATCCTGAAGACTAAGCCATGCATGTCTATGATTAGATGCTATTGAACAATTCGAATCTGCGAACGGCTCCACATATCAGTTGCGACATAACGACCCGCTTTAAGCCCCGTAGAGACCAGCAATGGCCTCGAAAGGGATTTATATGGATAACCCCGGTAATTCTGAGGCTAATACATGACTAAAAGCCGACCCAGCAATGGGCCGTGCTCAAGAGCAATAACACCACGGCGGTTTTGCTTTAAAATCATAATTTGATGCGAATACACCCTTGAGTCGACCGTCATAAACAAGCACCGCTGGGATCGAGGCTTTTCCGCTGCAAGGCGGGGGGTTGAGTGAACGGTGGTGTGGCGGCCGGGTTGAGTGGCTCCTGACCTATCATACTAGAAGCTGGGGTAATGCCCCAGCTTGGTCGCAACGGGTACAGAGGATTAGGGTTCGATCCTGGAGAGTGGGCCTGAGAAATTGCTCATACTTCTAAGGAAGGCAGCAGGCGCGCAACGTTCCCAATGGGCAATAGCCCGAGGGCGTGAAAGGAAATACTAATATCGGCCTTTAAAAGGTTGGTAATTAGAATGAGGCTAATTTAAATCCATTACTCGAGTAACAATTAGAGGACAAGTCTGGTGCCAGCACCCGCGGTAATTCCAGCTCTAATAGCGTACGTTAAAGTTGTTGCAGTTAAAACGCTCGTAGTCGGAACCAGGTCTCGGGGTGCCTAAGTGGAGCTCGGTAGTGTGCCTTTAAAAAGCATGCTGCTGGGTGCTGCTGGGATTTTATCCTCGCGTACCAAATAGGCCGGGTAGGGAGCCTTCGAGGGGGTGGGCAACTGCCTTCTTGGGGACACGGTGTGTGGGTATGCTGGTGTAATAACTGGTGTATCGTGACGCCATCCGCCTGAGCCATCTTACCATGAACAAAATAGAGTGAACAAAGCAGACCATTTGAGGTCCCTGAATATCACAGCATGGGATAGCGGACTAACAGGGGTATCCCCCCAGTCTTGTCGGCTTCGTATCGACATAAAAACCGCCTACTGGCGGGGGAAATCAATAGGTCAATAGGGGTGGGAGGGGGTGGCCGAATTCCTTGGCGAGAGGTGAAATTCGTTGACCCTAGGAAGTCGAACTAAAGCGAAAGCAGCCGCCAATTCCACTCCCGTTGATCAAGAGCGAAAGTTAAGGGTTCGAAGATGATCAGATACCATCGTAGTCTTAACTATAAATGATACTGACTAGGGATAGGGTAACGTCCACAATATCTCGACTCTCTCTGGACCTTAGCGAAAGTATTAAGTCTATGAGTTCCGGGGGGAGTATGGTCGCAAGGCTGAAACTTAAAGGAATTGACGGAAGAGCACACCAGGAGTGGAGCCTGCGGCTTAATTTGACTCAACACGGGGAACCTCACCAGGTCCGGATACTAGCATGAAAGACAAGCTGATAGACTTTTCTCAATTAAGTAAGTGGTGGTGCATGGCCGTTCGTAGTTCGTGAAGCGATTCGTCTGGTCTATTCCGATAACGAGCGAGACCCCAACCGGCCTAAATAGGGCCTTCCGCCTTTATACCGTGCTTTTCGTTAGCTGTGGGTGGTAGCTTGCCGCGAGGTGGGTTGTTGCTTGTAGTGAAGCGGGGCGCCTGTGCGGGAGGTCTATAATAAAAATTTAAAAAAATATTCTTCTTAGGGGTATCATGGCTGATAAAGCCTTTGAAATGGGTTAATAACAGGTCAGTAATGCCCTTAGATGTTCTGGGCCGCACGCGCGCGACAATGGATGAAATGAACGAGCATAACGCGGTCCTTGCCCCCTTAAAAAGGGCATTCCGTGTATTTCCGTGCCTTATGGTGCGGGAAATCAGTAGGTTTTTATCCTTGACTGGGCTAGACTCTTGCAATTGTTGGTCTTCAACGAGGAATTTCTAGTAGGCGCGCGTCATCAACGCGTGCCGATTACGTCCCTGCTCTTTGTACACACCGCCCGTCGCTGCTACCGATTGAGTGTTCTGGTTAAGCCTTCGGACTGGCCCTATGATTGCCCTCACGGGTGAACGCTGGGCTGGAAAGTTGAACGTACCGAAATGCTTAGAGGAAGCAGAAGTCGTAACAAGGTCTCCGTAGGTGAACCTGCGGAGGGATCATTAATGTTTATATATTAACCCTTTGCTTGCCTTTTTTTGTCCCCCATCAAAAAGGCTGCTCAGCGATAGCCTGCAGTAGCCTCGCCTATTTGTCCCCTTTTTTGCCTATTTGTCCCCTTTTTGCCTATCGTGTCCCTGCCACTCGAGGCTATCGCTCGGGTGGTTCCCCTTTAGATTTAAGCTATTTGATTATAAAGGGGGGGATATTTTTTCGAAAAATTTTTAGCCGCAATGGTGAACCTGCTGGCTCTTTTTAAAATAGCTTTGCATCTCTTCCCTCCTTTAATGGTTGTCGGCACCCACTGATCATTTTGCCTTCCCAAGTACCTCGGGAACCGGGAGGCTAGTTTTTGGAGGGAGCTGACCTAGGAGAGAGGGGAAGCAAATAAAACAAAAAACAAAAAAAATTACACCGTACATCGATGGATTGTTAGGCTCCTGTATCTATGAAGAACGCAGCGAAATGCGAAACACCCAGTGATTTGCACCAGCTTGTGATCTGTAGATTGTTCGAACGCTCCTTATGGCCGCTGGGCATCACTGCTCGGCGGTCATGTTAGGCGGACTGCTTTTGCCCATAACCAAACTTCGCTAATGCTGGTATACCTGGTCGACCTGTGGTGGGTTGATCTCGGGACAACCGGTTTGCGACTTTAAAAGATTGCCTCAATGGGGACAACCCGTCCTTTGCGAGTGCGCGTTGGTGGTCGCGAGCCCAGTGCTCTGCTTCTACTGTGTTTCTCGTGTACATGGAACATTTCCTGTACCTGCCTTACATATAGCCTTGCTTTATATGGGAGGCTCGCCTGGTGCCTACCAACCCCAGCAATGGGGTTGGTTGCTCCGACCTGGGAATGACTGACCTGGCTTGCTCGGTCGAGCTTGCCACTCCAATATGCCTATAAAAGCTTGCTTTGCTTTTTTTCCTTTTGGCTGCCGATGTGATTGCCTTGCTCTTGCCAATATACAGTGAACGATCTGCAATTGAGCTCTCGTTTACTAGCTACTTTGGTGCTGAGCTTCGCTTTTGGTCACTCGAGTAGGGATGATAAATTAGAGGGGATGCTTCCTCCTTTCTTTCGATAACTTGCGCCTGCTCGTCCTGAGCCTTCGGGTTTGGGCGAGTTCGACGACCTGACTGTACCATCGAGGTAGCGACCTCTTTTGTCCATGGTCCCCTTTTATAAATTGTGCCTAGTCTTTTTGGTTTTCTCGACCCGGTTCGTTTGCGGATGAGCCTGTGCGGTGCGGTATTGCATTTAAAAATGCGGACTCGCCTGGGTGTCTGCTGGGGTCTGCCTGACTCTTGCATTGGGTGAGCATGACTGCTTGCTTCTTACTGCTTGACCTGCTTCTCTAAGGAGTTTTAAATGCGGGGCGCTTTCCAGCGGTATTGATGATTTAGCTTCCTTTGATCAATAGGAGGGAATGAATTTTTCCCGGCTTCTGCCGCCCCTCTCTCCCTTTCGAGGGAGAGAGAGGTGGGTCTCCTATTTTTGGCGAGCTAATGTTTCGATGCCCACTATATACGGATCGTGCCTATACCAAACGCTTTTACTCTTGAGGCGGGGAGGTGAGTTGCTTATTAAGCGACCTTGCTCTTGCCTGGTGCTCGATTAGGACCTCGGCGGCTCTGGTGATGATGCGGGCATAACTGCGATTAAATATGCATAGGCTTGCCTTAGCTGAATTACTGGGTTGATCAGAAGGACACGGGTTAAGGGGGATAATTTTGGGCATTAGAGAGACAACGGTTGTTGAGCTCGAGAGAGGGTGGCTAACCTTCGGAAAGGGGTTTCTCCTTTTTCTTTTCTTCTCGAAATGAGAGACTGTTTTACTAAAGCGAGGCTTGGCGCTTCCATCTAACCAATGGGGTGGCTGGTGAATCCCTTCAGTGGGGAGTTCTAAACTGGATCTAGTAATGGGTGAGGGTATACCAAAGGGCTTTCGTTTTTGGTAACGCTAGAAGGAAACCGAAGTAGCTATGTGCTAGGAGTGCTTGCTCAATTCATGACTGAATGGGCTGGGTCGACTATTTTTCTGTGGTTAGAGGGATGCCCTTCGGGGTGCCGATGCCAGACATTGCGAGCTTCTGAATATTGCGGGGTGGGGTGGGACTCATTATAGGATACTAAGCCTTACACAACTCGCCCCTCGAGACTCCCCCTGAAAAGGGAGACGAGGGTCACTTGCCGCCTTGAGAGAGAGGGTTCCCCTTTCTTTCGAGGGTCTGGTTTATAATTTTATTCGGGAAGCGTCCGCTTAGCTTGAGCACCCGCTGAATTTAAGCATATAATTAAGCGGAGGAAAAGAAAACAACTGTGATTCCCCAAGTACCGGCGAGGGAAACGGGATAAGCCCGAGACTGAATCCCCTGGTGGGCAACCGCTAGTGGGAAATGTAGTCCATGGGCCGTAGTCAACCGACCGAGGGCTGTCTGCAGCTTCCGAGGATCTCGGAGCGCACCGACCGTTACAAGCGGATGGGACGGCTCAACGTTAGATGCTGCGAGCCTGCGAGTAGGTCAGCTTGAGAGTGCTGGCTGAATTTGGGTCGTGATGGCGATCTAAGGCTAAATATCGAACAGGAGACCGATAGCAGACAAGTACCGTAAGGGAAATCTGAAAAGCACCCCGGAAGGGGAGTGAAAAGAGCATGAAATCCGATGTATGTGAACGGAATCGTTGACCCGAGCGAAAGGCGTTGGCTTTGCGATCGAGGGGTGACCCAAAGATCAAGAGGTTGATCCGCCTAGTAGACGACCCGCGGTAGGAACGGAGGGTGTTTCAAAGGTAAATGCGACTAGCAAGCTGCCGGGCTTCGGTTCGTTGGCAGCTGGTTGTGTGCTACTTACGCCTACCGTCAAACCTCCATCATTGTGGTCCCCGGTAAGGACCTGCCTCTTAGTGTGGCTAACAACCCGGTTACGTCGGCTCCGCAAGGGGTTGTGTGCTGGAGAAAATGCTGTGCTTATTGGGTAGGGCTAAATTGGGGCCTCATAGACAGGGCGAGGGAGAACATTCCACCCGTCTTGAAACACGGACCAAGGAGTCTAACGTGGACGCAAGTCGACGGGGTGTCAACCCCTGAGGCATAATGCAAGTGAAAACCGCCAAGGTGTTTGGGTTAACCTGCACCTGCAACGGTCTCCTGCGTTGAAGGCTAAGGCTAGAAATGCGGAGTTTGAGCGCCTTATGTTAGGTCCCGAAAAACGGCGAGCTATGCTTGAGCAGGCCGAAGCCAGGGGAAACCTTGGTGGAGGGCCGCAACAGTACTGACGTGCAAATCGTTTGTCAAACTTGAGTATAGGGGCGAAAGACCAATCGAGCCGTTTAGTAGCTGGTTCCCCCCGAAGTTTCCCTCAGGATAGCAGAAAGCAGATCAATTTAGTAGCGGGAGGTAAAGATCATGATTAGGAGTTACGGGAGCGAATTGTTCTCGACTTATTCTCAAACTTTGAATATACGCGTATAAACCCTTCGTCCAGCTAGCCTCCTCGTGGGGTCGGCATGTCTTAATTGCAGATGGGCGTGGGTAAAAGGTTGGGCAACTGACCGATATATTGCTTTTTAGTGGACCATATCTGGTAAGCAGGACTGGTGCTGTGGGATGAACCAAACGTAAGGTTAGGGCTACAAATTGCTCGGAAAGCGACCCCACAAAAGGTGTTGCCCCATATTGACAGCTGGGCGGTGGCCATGGAAGCCGGCATCCGCTAAGAAGTGCGTAACAGCTTACCAGCCGAATGGGGTAGACCTGAAAATGGACGTAGCTATACCGGGCGAAGAAAGAGCCAATACCGTACTCGACGATAGAATGTGATCTAAAAGTTAGTATGCTTGATTGAATCGGGGAAGTAGGGAGGGTACCCCAGGTCATAGCGCAGACGTACTCGTTTATGCGGGTATTGAGCGGCCGGGGCAGCTGATCTTGGTAGTAGTAGCAAGTATTCATATGCATTATCCTTGAGGGTCGAAGTGGAGAAGGGTTCCTCGACAACAGCAATTGCTCGGGGGTTAGCCGGAGTCCTAAGCCTCACGGGAAACCATAGTGTTGAGCGGGGCGCTGCCCACTCACTGCCTGCGTATCAGGGTTCGGTGCGAGCCGGGTCTTGGTTGTGGGGTAAAACGGGGGGTGTGGCGTGTTGCCCAGGGGCGAAAGGGAAGCAGGTTAATATTCCTGCGCCAAGCGAATTGAGACGGGGGTGACCATATTATTTCTTATGTTCCTGCCCCATGACATCGGGTGGACTCGGGAGAGGGATTTTCCCTCCTTGTTAAAGGCTTGTAGCACGTCAGGAGAACATTTTGTTTGGCGATTGACGAATCACGGGCCCAGAGAGCATGACCACTTCGGTTGTGTTCCCGATTATCCGCCAGGTCCTAGAAAAGTGAGGTTTGGAATAGACCGTACTTTCGCTTGTCCGTACCGAATCCGCATCAGGTCTCCAAGGTGAGCAGTCTCTGACGAATAGAACAATGTAGTGTAAGGGAATTCGGCAAAATAGATTCGTAACATTGGGAAAAGGATTGGCTCTAAAGGCTGCCGTATTGGGCGCTCCGGCTAAAAGGCTTCTTTGGGCTGTGTTGGTTGGGGAGGTGGCGCAAGCTGCGGTACTTGGCTGATGTGGACTATTGGGGTTTAGTAGGCTGGGCTGGGTGCTTGGGTGTGGGCAACTGCATTCAGGTGACTGGTTCAACGCCCTCGGATCAACAGCCAAATTTAGAACTTATAACGGCTAGGGGAATCCGACTGTATAATTAAAACATAGCAATTTGCGAGCCTCAAACAGGTAAAGACGAATTGTGATTTCTGCCCAGTGCTCTGGATGTCAAAATGGCGAAATCCAACCAAGCTCGGGTAAACGGCGGGAGTAACTATGACTCTCTTAAGGTAGCCAAATGCCTCGTCATCTAACTAGTGACGCGCATGAATGGATTAACGAGATTCCCACTGTCCCTACCTACTATCTAGCGAAACCACAGCCAGGGGAACGGGCCTGGCACGATTAGCGGGGAAAGAAGACCCTGTTGAGCTTGACTCTAGTCTGTAACGTAAGGTGATTCTAAAGGAGTAGCATAGGCGGGAGCGCGAGCGACCTTGAAATACCGCCACTTTCGACATTGCCTTGCTCACGCTGTTGGGATTGACAACCTCATTAGCTTTATTAAACATTTTACCGGGTAAAACCGGGGCGCGTGGGGACTTTTATACGTATTCTGGAATATAATCGGATTATCATCCACCGTGTAGCGAAGCTGCCACCCTGTTTTAGTGCGAGCCGGCCGGGTTGTGGGCGCCAGCAATGGTTAACTAAAAAGCCTGCTTCATTTTTTCGTGCCGGTGGTTGGTTCTTTTGTAACAAAAAGTTGGCTGAGCGATAGGTGCTCTGTTTCCGAACAAAGTGCAAGATGGCAGCAGACAATTACAGTTTGGGAGTTTGGCTGGGGCGGCACATCTGTTATAATGTAACGCAGGTGTCCTAAGGGTAGCTCAGGGGCGACAGAAACGTCCCGTAGAGTATAAAGGCAAAAGCTACCTTCAATCGTATTTTCAGTAGCAATGCGAAGCAAGAAATTGAGGCTTAACGATCCTTAGTGGGGGCGCCATCCCCCGCTTGAGGTGTCAGAAAAGTTACCACAGGGATAACTGGCTTGTGGCCGCCAAGCGTTCATAGCGACGTGGCTTTTTGATCCTTCGATGTCGGCTCTTCCTATCATACTAAAGCAGAATTCAGTAAGTGTTGGATTGTTCACCCGCTTAAGGGAACGTGAGCTGGGTTTAGACCGTCGTGAGACAGGTTAGTTTTACCCTACTAACCGAGGAAATCGGGTATTAACTATAACAAGCGGGCCTTGAGTGCTTCAATGCCGGTACTATATCGCAAGACAATGGGGGACATGCCTTCCTATCGCAATTTTGTTGGGTTGTGCTGTCCTTACCCCGGTTATGCCTCTTGTGCTGCAGCAAAACAAACAAAAGCTAACTGCTGCCCTCTTAACCGCGTGGGTGGCTTTTATTTTGGAATGGGGAGCTGGCTGTGATGGCTAGCTCTCTGGGACTAACCCCGACCGATCCATAGGGGCCCTAACCATCGTGCATAAAATCGCGGGACTCTTGACTTTAAACATATATTTAAAAGGCTTCTTTCGTTGCGTATAGCGTCACAGTAGATTACCCAAGTACGAGAGGAACCGGTAGTCCAGGCCTACGGTTAACGGACCTGTTCGAGAGAGCATTGGTCCGAAGCTGCGCCTGCTGGGTAAAGGCTGGAAGCATCTAAGCCCGAAACCGATCTGGAAGGCTCGCTATGCGCGACGGATTTAAACAAAGCCCGAGACCCTGCGGTGGGGCTCTATCTGACCAAGCGGTCCACATGCCAAAAATACTCTTTTATTGGAGAACTGCAAACTACCCTGCGTGTACTGGCTTCGAGGCTTAATCGGCCATAGTTGCTTAAGCGTGGGATATATTTTTTATCTAAAGCACCGCTGCCAGAAGCGGCAGACGACCTTGTATGAACAGGCTCCTGTAAGGCGGATTGAGCGGGCGTGAGTCCGCGAGCCCCTGAGGGTTATGCCTCTTTCACCTGGCGAGGCATTTATTTTATTTTTTTTTAAAAAAAATAAGGGAGGGATGAGGCTACTATAAGAACCTTAGCAATAGTGTTAGGGTTCTTTAATGTGCCTTGTCTCTCCCTTTTTCTTTTGTTCCTGTGTGGTTTTTGACTTAGAGAAAAAAAACTAGACCCTCTTCCCTATCCAAAGGGGGCCCTTTATATCGGTTTGGGTACTAGGACTGTGTGGTTTTAGGGTCCCTTTGCATCGGTTTGGGTCGAGCCTGTGTGCTTTTTGACTTGGTGCTTGGGCAGTGAGATCGGTTTTTGGCTTCTCGAGGTCGAGCCTGTGTGCTTTTTGACTTGGTGCTCGGTCAGTGAGATCGGTTTTGGCTTCTCGAGGTCGGGCAGTGAGATCGGTTTTGGCTTCTCGAGGTCGGTTTTGGCTTCTCGAGCCTGTGTGCTTTTTGACTTGGTGCTCGGTCATTTCAATGGGAAGCCTGTGTGCTTTTTGACTTGGTGCTCGGTCGTTTCAATGGGAAGCCTGTGTGCTTTTTGACTTGGTGCTCAGTCGTTTCAATGGGAAGCCTGTGTGCTTTTTGACTTGGTGCTCGGTCATTTCAATGGGAAGCCTGTGTGCTTTTTGACTTGGTGCTCAGTCGTTTCAATGGGGAGCCTGTGTGCTTTTTGACTTGGTGCTCGGTCGTTTCGATGGGAAGCCCGTGTGCTTTTTGACTTGGTGCTCGGTCATTTCAATGGGAAGCCTGTGTGCTTTTTGACTTGGTGCTCAGTCGTTTCAATGGGGAGCCTGTGTGCTTTTTGACTTGGTGCTCGGTCGTTTCGATGGGAAGCCCGTGTGCTTTTTGACTTGGTGCTCGGTCATTTCAATGGGAAGCCTGTGTGCTTTTTGACTTGGTGCTCAGTCGTTTCAATGGGGAGCCTGTGTGCTTTTTGACTTGGTGCTCGGTCGTTTCGATGGGAAGCCCGTGTGCTTTTTGACTTAGTGCTCGGTCAGTGAGATCGGTTTTGGGTTAGGGTTAGGGTTAGGGTTAGGGTTAGGGTTAGGGTTAGGGTTAGGGTTAGGGTTAGGGTTAGGGTTAGGGTTAGGGTTAGGGTTAGGGTTAGGGTTAGGGTTAGGGTTAGGGTTAGGGTTAGGGTTAGGGTTAGGGTTAGGGTTAGGGTTAGGGTTAGGGTTAGGGTTAGGGTTAGGGTTAGGGTTAGGGTTAGGGTTAGGGTTAGGGTTAGGGTTAGGGTTAGGGTTAGGGTTAGGGTTAGGGTTAGGGTTAGGGTTAGGGTTAGGGTTAGGGTTAGGGTTAGGGTTAGGGTTAGGGTTAGGGTTAGGGTTAGGGTTAGGGTTAGGGTTAGGGTTAGGGTTAGGGTTAGGGTTAGGGTTAGGGTTAGGGTTAGGGTTAGGGTTAGGGTTAGGGTTAGGGTTAGGGTTAGGGTTAGGGTTAGGGTTAGGGTTAGGGTTAGGGTTAGGGTTAGGGTTAGGGTTAGGGTTAGGGTTAGGGTTAGGGTTAGGGTTAGGGTTAGGGTTAGGGTTAGGGTTAGGGTTAGGGTTAGGGTTAGGGTTAGGGTTAGGGTTAGGGTTAGGGTTAGGGTTAGGGTTAGGGTTAGGGTTAGGGTTAGGGTTAGGGTTAGGGTTAGGGTTAGGGTTAGGGTTAGGGTTAGGGTTAGGGTTAGGGTTAGGGTTAGGGTTAGGGTTAGGGTTAGGGTTAGGGTTAGGGTTAGGGTTAGGGTTAGGGTTAGGGTTAGGGTTAGGGTTAGGGTTAGGGTTAGGGTTAGGGTTAGGGTTAGGGTTAGGGTTAGGGTTAGGGTTAGGGTTAGGGTTAGGGTTAGGGTTAGGGTTAGGGTTAGGGTTAGGGTTAGGGTTAGGGTTAGGGTTAGGGTTAGGGTTAGGGTTAGGGTTAGGGTTAGGGTTAGGGTTAGGGTTAGGGTTAGGGTTAGGGTTAGGGTTAGGGTTAGGGTTAGGGTTAGGGTTAGGGTTAGGGTTAGGGTTAGGGTTAGGGTTAGGGTTAGGGTTAGGGTTAGGGTTAGGGTTAGGGTTAGGGTTAGGGTTAGGGTTAGGGTTAGGGTTAGGGTTAGGGTTAGGGTTAGGGTTAGGGTTAGGGTTAGGGTTAGGGTTAGGGTTAGGGTTAGGGTTAGGGTTAGGGTTAGGGTTAGGGTTAGGGTTAGGGTTAGGGTTAGGGTTAGGGTTAGGGTTAGGGTTAGGGTTAGGGTTAGGGTTAGGGTTAGGGTTAGGGTTAGGGTTAGGGTTAGGGTTAGGGTTAGGGTTAGGGTTAGGGTTAGGGTTAGGGTTAGGGTTAGGGTTAGGGTTAGGGTTAGGGTTAGGGTTAGGGTTAGGGTTAGGGTTAGGGTTAGGGTTAGGGTTAGGGTTAGGGTTAGGGTTAGGGTTAGGGTTAGGGTTAGGGTTAGGGTTAGGGTTAGGGTTAGGGTTAGGGTTAGGGTTAGGGTTAGGGTTAGGGTTAGGGTTAGGGTTAGGGTTAGGGTTAGGGTTAGGGTTAGGGTTAGGGTTAGGGTTAGGGTTAGGGTTAGGGTTAGGGTTAGGGTTAGGGTTAGGGTTAGGGTTAGGGTTAGGGTTAGGGTTAGGGTTAGGGTTAGGGTTAGGGTTAGGGTTAGGGTTAGGGTTAGGGTTAGGGTTAGGGTTAGGGTTAGGGTTAGGGTTAGGGTTAGGGTTAGGGTTAGGGTTAGGGTTAGGGTTAGGGTTAGGGTTAGGGTTAGGGTTAGGGTTAGGGTTAGGGTTAGGGTTAGGGTTAGGGTTAGGGTTAGGGTTAGGGTTAGGGTTAGGGTTAGGGTTAGGGTTAGGGTTAGGGTTAGGGTTAGGGTTAGGGTTAGGGTTAGGGTTAGGGTTAGGGTTAGGGTTAGGGTTAGGGTTAGGGTTAGGGTTAGGGTTAGGGTTAGGGTTAGGGTTAGGGTTAGGGTTAGGGTTAGGGTTAGGGTTAGGGTTAGGGTTAGGGTTAGGGTTAGGGTTAGGGTTAGGGTTAGGGTTAGGGTTAGGGTTAGGGTTAGGGTTAGGGTTAGGGTTAGGGTTAGGGTTAGGGTTAGGGTTAGGGTTAGGGTTAGGGTTAGGGTTAGGGTTAGGGTTAGGGTTAGGGTTAGGGTTAGGGTTAGGGTTAGGGTTAGGGTTAGGGTTAGGGTTAGGGTTAGGGTTAGGGTTAGGGTTAGGGTTAGGGTTAGGGTTAGGGTTAGGGTTAGGGTTAGGGTTAGGGTTAGGGTTAGGGTTAGGGTTAGGGTTAGGGTTAGGGTTAGGGTTAGGGTTAGGGTTAGGGTTAGGGTTAGGGTTAGGGTTAGGGTTAGGGTTAGGGTTAGGGTTAGGGTTAGGGTTAGGGTTAGGGTTAGGGTTAGGGTTAGGGTTAGGGTTAGGGTTAGGGTTAGGGTTAGGGTTAGGGTTAGGGTTAGGGTTAGGGTTAGGGTTAGGGTTAGGGTTAGGGTTAGGGTTAGGGTTAGGGTTAGGGTTAGGGTTAGGGTTAGGGTTAGGGTTAGGGTTAGGGTTAGGGTTAGGGTTAGGGTTAGGGTTAGGGTTAGGGTTAGGGTTAGGGTTAGGGTTAGGGTTAGGGTTAGGGTTAGGGTTAGGGTTAGGGTTAGGGTTAGGGTTAGGGTTAGGGTTAGGGTTAGGGTTAGGGTTAGGGTTAGGGTTAGGGTTAGGGTTAGGGTTAGGGTTAGGGTTAGGGTTAGGGTTAGGGTTAGGGTTAGGGTTAGGGTTAGGGTTAGGGTTAGGGTTAGGGTTAGGGTTAGGGTTAGGGTTAGGGTTAGGGTTAGGGTTAGGGTTAGGGTTAGGGTTAGGGTTAGGGTTAGGGTTAGGGTTAGGGTTAGGGTTAGGGTTAGGGTTAGGGTTAGGTTAGGGTTAGGGTTAGGGTTAGGGTTAGGGTTAGGGTTAGGGTTAGGGTTAGGGTTAGGGTTAGGGTTAGGGTTAGGGTTAGGGTTAGGGTTAGGGTTAGGGTTAGGGTTAGGGTTAGGGTTAGGGTTAGGGTTAGGGTTAGGGTTAGGGTTAGGGTTAGGGTTAGGGTTAGGGTTAGGGTTAGGGTTAGGGTTAGGGTTAGGGTTAGGGTTAGGGTTAGGGTTAGGGTTAGGGTTAGGGTTAGGGTTAGGGTTAGGGTTAGGGTTAGGGTTAGGGTTAGGGTTAGGGTTAGGGTTAGGGTTAGGGTTAGGGTTAGGGTTAGGGTTAGGGTTAGGGTTAGGGTTAGGGTTAGGGTTAGGGTTAGGGTTAGGGTTAGGGTTAGGGTTAGGGTTAGGGTTAGGGTTAGGGTTAGGGTTAGGGTTAGGGTTAGGGTTAGGGTTAGGGTTAGGGTTAGGGTTAGGGTTAGGGTTAGGGTTAGGGTTAGGGTTAGGGTTAGGGTTAGGTTAGGGTTAGGGTTAGGGTTAGGGTTAGGGTTAGGGTTAGGGTTAGGGTTAGGGTTAGGGTTAGGGTTAGGGTTAGGGTTAGGGTTAGGGTTAGGGTTAGGGTTAGGGTTAGGGTTAGGGTTAGGGTTAGGGTTAGGGTTAGGGTTAGGGTTAGGGTTAGGGTTAGGGTTAGGGTTAGGGTTAGGGTTAGGGTTAGGGTTAGGGTTAGGGTTAGGGTTAGGGTTAGGGTTAGGGTTAGGGTTAGGGTTAGGGTTAGGGTTAGGGTTAGGGTTAGGGTTAGGGTTAGGGTTAGGGTTAGGGTTAGGGTTAGGGTTAGGGTTAGGGTTAGGGTTAGGGTTAGGGTTAGGGTTAGGGTTAGGGTTAGGGTTAGGGTTAGGGTTAGGGTTAGGGTTAGGGTTAGGGTTAGGGTTAGGGTTAGGGTTAGGGTTAGGGTTAGGGTTAGGGTTAGGGTTAGGGTTAGGGTTAGGGTTAGGGTTAGGGTTAGGGTTAGGGTTAGGGTTAGGGTTAGGGTTAGGGTTAGGGTTAGGGTTAGGGTTAGGGTTAGGGTTAGGGTTAGGGTTAGGGTTAGGGTTAGGGTTAGGGTTAGGGTTAGGGTTAGGTTAGGGTTAGGGTTAGGGTTAGGGTTAGGGTTAGGGTTAGGTTAGGGTTAGGGTTAGGGTTAGGGTTAGGGTTAGGGTTAGGGTTAGGGTTAGGGTTAGGGTTAGGGTTAGGGTTAGGGTTAGGGTTAGGGTTAGGGTTAGGGTTAGGGTTAGGGTTAGGGTTAGGGTTAGGTTAGGGTTAGGGTTAGGGTTAGGGTTAGGGTTAGGGTTAGGGTTAGGGTTAGG
>CAVMKL010000139.1:0-28985 GCA_963682175.1 Triglochin maritima
GGAGAAGAGATAAGGGAGAAGGAGTGGGATAGAAGGAGAGAGACCGAGAGAGAGAGGAGGAGAAGGGAAAGAGGAGGATAGAGAAGGATAGGGAAGAAGAGGGGAGAAGGATAAGGAGAGAGGGATAAGAAGGAAGGGAGAGGAGAAGGAGAGGGAATACGAGGGAGGTAGAGATGAGGAGAGGGAGAAGAGGGAAGAGTGGGAGAGAAGGAGAGAGGTAAAGGAGAGAAGAGAGAGGGGTAGAGAGGTAGTGTGATAGATACAGATAGAAGGAAGAGACGGAGAGAGAGAAGGGAGAGGAGAGAGATTGAGAGGGAGAAAAGGAGAAGCGAGAGAAAGGAGAGAAGAAGAAGGAGAGAGTAGAGAGAGATAAAGAGAGAGGGAGGGAGAGAAGAGAGAGAAAGACAGAGAAGGAGAGAGAAAATTAGAAGGGGGAACGATAATGACAATGAGAGAGGAGAGAGGAGGGAAGAGGGAGAAGAGGAGAGAAGGAGAGGAGAGGGAGGTAGAGAAGACAAGGAGAAGGGAGAGACAGAGAGAAGGATAGAGACAGAGAAGAGAGAAGCGGGATATGGATAGGGAGAGAGGAGAGAATAAGGAAGAGGAGAGGAAGGAGGGATAGAAGGGAAGAGAGAGGAGGGAGGAGATGGGAGAGAGTGCGAGAGGAGTGAGTGGGGGAGAGGTATAAGAAGGAGACGGATAAGAGGGAGATAGAGATGGGGAAAGAGGAGAGGAAAGATAAGAGGAGAGAGAGATGAGAAGAGGGAGAAGGAGAGAGGATAGAGGGAGGTGAACGAGAGGGAGATGACAAGATAAAGAAGGGACGGTGAGAGAAAAAAGGACACTAGAGAGGGAATGAGAGGAGACGGAGGGATAAGAGGAGAAGGAGAGAGAGGGAGAAGGAGAAGAGGGAGGGGACGGGAGGAGACGGAGGACAAGAGGAGAGAGAGGAGAAGTAGAGAGAGCGGAGGAGAGGAAGAGAGGGAGAAGAGAGGGGAGAGAGAAGAAAAAGAAGAAGAAGAAGGAGAGAGGAGGAGAGATTGAACGGGAGAGCGAGAGAATGAAGAAGGGGATAGAGAAGGAAAGGTGGAGAAGAGGACTAGGGAAGGGAACGAGATAGAGAAGGGAGGGTAGTGATAGAGAATGGAGAGAGAAGGAGCGAGAGAGAGATAGAGGAGAGAGACGAAACGAGAGAGGAGGAGAGCGATAAGGAGAAAGAGAAGGGGAGAGGAGGAGAGAAAAGGGGGTGAGTGATAAAACAAAGATGAGGGAAGAGAAGAGGATAGGAGAGAGGAGAAGAGGGAGAAGGGGAAAGGAGAAGGGAGAGAGAGAACGAGAAGAGGAGCAATGAAGGGAAGGAGGAGATAGAGAGAGAAGGTGTTCCCCATCCTTCTCATCTTCCCTCCGCTCCTCTCCTTCCCTTCTCGTTGTCCTCTCTCTTCTTCTCCTTCTCCCCCTCTCGCTCCTCTCTTCCTTCCTTCCTTCTCTCCATGTAAGGATAACGAGAGAAGGAGAGGGTAAGAGGGAGATATAGAAGGAGAAGAGGGAAGAGGAGAGAGAAAGGAAAAGAGGGAAGAGAGAAGGAGAATAGGAAGGAGAGACGAGAAGAGGAGATAGAGAAGGGTAGAGAGATAGAGAAGGAGAGAGGAGGTAGAGAAGGGAGAGTAGAGAGAGAAGGGAGGGAGGAGAGGGGAAAAGGAGAAGCGAGCGAGAGAAGGAGAGGGAGAGAGTAGAAGAAGAGAGAAGGAGAGAGGATAACAGGAGAGGGAACGAGTGAGAAGGAGAAGAGAAAGTGGATAAGAGGGAGAACGAGAGAGAATGCGAGATGAGGAGAGAGAGGGAAAGAGAGAGGGGCAAGAGGGAGAGGGCGGTGAGAAGAAGGAGAGGGGGAGAAGAAGTAGACGAAGAGAAGGAGAAGAGGGACGAGGAGGGGAGAGGTAGAGAAGAGAGGAGAGGAGAGGGAGAAGAAAAGAGAGAGGGGAGGGAGAGAGAAGAGAGACGGAGAGCGAGAATGAGAGATGGTAGAGAAGGCAGAGATGAGAGTGGAGAAAAGATGATAAGAAGAGTATAGAGAGGAGGAAGAGGGAGATGGGAGGAGAATAGAGTAGAGGAGGGAGGAGGAGAAGGAAGAGAGGATAAAGAAGGGAAAAGGAGAGAAAAGGAGAAGCGGGAGAAGTAGAGGAACAAGGAGAGAGGACAAAGAAGAAGGAAGAGAGAGAGCGAGAGAAGGAGGGAGTGGAGAGGAGGATAAGAGGGAGATAGGGAATGAAGGAGAAGAGGGAAGAGGCGGGACAGAGGGAACGAGAGAGGTAGAGAAGAGAGGGAAGGAGGAGAGAAGAGGAAGAGAGAGAAGAGAGAGAGGGGAAGTAGAGGGGAGAGGGAGAAGAGATAAGGGGAGAAGGAGTGGGATAGAAGGAGAGAGACCGAGAGAGAGAGGAGGAGAAGGGAAAGAGGAGGATAGAGAAGGATAGGAAGAGGGGGAGAGGGAAGAAGAGGAAAGAAGGATAAGGAGAGAGGGATAAGAAGGAAGGGAGAGGAGAAGGAGAGGGAATACGAGGGAGGTAGAGATGAGGAGAGGGAGAAGAGGGAAGAGTGGGAGAGAAGGAGAGAGGTAAAGGGGAGAAGAGAGAGGGGTAGAGAGGTAGTGTGATAGATACAGATAGAAGGAAGAGACGGAGAGAGAGAAGGGAGAGGAGAGAGATTGAGAGGGAGAGAAGGAGAAGCGAGAGAAAGGAGAGAAGAAGAAGGAGAGAGTAGAGACTGATAAAGAGAGAGGGAGGGAGAGAAGAGAGAGAAAGACAGAGAAGGAGAGAGAAAATTAGAAGGGGGAACGATAAAGACAATGAGAGAGGAGAGAGGAGGGAAGAGATAGAAGAGGAGAGAAGGAGAGGAGAGGGAGGTAGAGAAGACAAGGAGAAGGGAGAGACAGAGAGAAGGATAGAGACAGAGAAGAGAGAAGCGGGATATGGATAGGGAGAGAGTAGAGAATAAGGAAGAGGAGTGGGAAGAGGGATAGAAGGGAAGAGAGAGGAGGGAGGAGATGGGAGAGAGTGCGAGAGGAGTAGAAGGAGTAAGTGGGGGAGAGGTATAAGAAGGAGACGGATAAGAGGGAGATAGAGATGGGGAAAGAGGAGAGGAAAGATAAGAGGAGAGAGAGATGAGAAGAGGGAGAAGGAGAGAGGATAGAGGGAGGTGAACGAGAGGGAGATGACAAGATAAGGAAGGCACGGTGAGAGAAAAAAGGACACTAGCGAGGGAATGAGAGGAGACGGAGGGATAAGAGGAGAAGGAGAGAGAGGGAGAACGAGAAGAGGGAGGGGACGGGAGGAGACGGAGGACAAGAGGAGAGAGAGGAGAAGTAGAGAGAGCGGAGGAGAGGAAGAGAGGGAGAAGAGGGGGGAGAGAGAAGAAAAAGAAGAAGAAGGAGAGAGGAGGAGAGATTGAACGGGAGAGCGAGAGAATGAAGAAGGGGATAGAGAAGGAAAGGTGGAGAAGAGGGACTAGGGAAGGGAACGAGATAGAGAAGGGAGGGTAGAGATAGAGAATGGGAGAGAGAAGGAGCGAGAGAGAGATAGAGGAGGAGAGACGAAACGAGAGAGGAGGAGAGAAAAGGGGGTGAGTGATAAAACAAAGATGAGGGAAGAGAAGAGGATAGGAGAGAGGAGAAGAGGGAGAAGGGGAGAGGAGAAGGGAGAGAGAGAACGAGAAGAGGAGCAATGAAGGGAAGGAGGAGATAGAGAGAGAAGGTGTTCCCCATCCTTCTCATCTTCCCTCCGCTCCTCTCCTTCCCTTCTCGTTGTCCTCTCTCTTCTTCTCCTTCTCCCCCTCTCGCTCCTCTCTTCCTTCCTTCTCTCCATGTAAGGATAACGAGAGAAGGAGAGGGTAAGAGGGAGATATAGAAGGAGAAGAGGGAAGAGGAGAGAGAAAGGAAAAGAGGGAAGAGAGAAGGAGAATAGGGAAGGAGAGAGGAAACGAGAGAAGAGGAGATAGAGAAGGGTAGAGAGATAGAGAAGGAGAGAGGAGGTAGAGAAGGGAGAGTAGAGAGAGAAGGGAGAGAGGATAGGGGAAAAGGAGAAGCGAGCGAGAGAAGGAGAGGGAGAGAGTAGAAGAAGAGAGAAGGAGAGAGGATAAGAGGAGAGGGAACGAGTGAGAAGGAGAAGAGAAAGTGGATAAGAGGGAGAACGAGAGAGAATGCGAGATGAGGAGAGAGAGGGAAAGAGAGAGGGGCAGAGGGAGAGGGCGGAGAGAAGAAGGAGAGGGGGAGAAGAAGTAGACGAAGAGAAGGAGAAGAGGGACGAGGAGGGGAGAGGTAGAGAAGAGAGGAGAGGGAGGAGAAAAGAGAGAGGGGAGGGAGAGAGAAGAGAGACGGAGAGCGAGAATGAGAGATGGTAGAGAAGGCAGAGATGAGAGTGGAGAAAAGAGGATAAGAAGAGTATAGAGAGGAGGAAGAGGGAGATGGGAGGAGAATAGAGTAGAGGAGAGAGGAGGAGAAGGAAGAGAGGATAAAGAAGGGAAAAGGAGAGAAAAGGAGAAGAGGGAGAAGTAGAGGAACAAGGAGAGAGGACAAAGAAGAAGGAAGAGAGAGAGCGAGAGGAGGGAGTGGAGAGGAGGATAAGAGGGAGATAGGGAATGAAGGAGAAGAGGGAAGAGGCGGGAGAGAGGGAACGAGAGATGTAGAGAAGAGAGGGAAGGAGGAGAGAAGAGGAAGAGAGAGAAGGGAGAGAGGGGAAGTAGAGGGGAGAGGGAGAAGAGATAAGGGGAGAAGGAGTGGGATAGAACGAGAGAGACCGAGAGAGAGGAGGAGAAGGGAAAGAGGAGGATAGAGAAGGATAGGAAGAGGGGGAGAGGGAAGAAGAAGAAAGAAGGATAGGGAGAGAGGGATAAGAAGGAAGGGAGAGGAGAAGGAGAGGGAATACGAGGGAGGTAGAGATGAGGAGAGGGAGAAGAGGGAAGAGTGGGAGAGAAGGAGAGAGGTAAAGGAGAGAAGAGAGAGGGGTAGAGAGGTAGTGTGATAGATACAGATAGAAGGAAGAGACGGAGAGAGAGAAGGGAGAGGAGAGAGATTGAGAGGGAGAAAAGGAGAAGCGAGGGAAAGGATAGAAGAAGAAGGAGAGAGTAGAGAGAGATAAAGAGAGAGGGAGGGAGAGAAGAGAGAGAAAGATAGAGAAGGAGAGAGAAAATTAGAAGGGGGAACGATAATGACAATGAGAGAGGAGAGAGGAGGGAAGAGGGAGAAGAGGAGAGAAGGAGAGGAGAGGGAGGTAGAGAAGACAAGGAGAAGGGAGAGACAGAGAGAAGGATAGAGACAGAGAAGAGAGAAGCGGGATATGGATAGGGAGAGAGGAGAGAATAAGGAAGAGGAGAGGGAGGAGGGATAGAAGGGAAGAGAGAGGAGGGAGGAGATGGGAGAGAGTGCGAGAGGAGTGAGTGGGGGAGAGGTATAAGAAGGAGACGGATAAGAGGGAGATAGAGATGGGGAAAGAGGAGAGGAAAGATAAGAGGAGAGAGAGATGAGAAGAGGGAGAAGGAGAGAGGATAGAGGGAGGTGAACGAGAGGGAGATGACAAGATAAAGAAGGGACGGTGAGAGAAAAAAGGACACTAGAGAGGGAATGAGAGGAGACGGAGGGATAAGAGGAGAACGAGAGAGAGGGAGAAGGAGAAGAGGGAGGGGACGGGAGGAGACGGAGGACAAGAGGAGAGAGAGGAGATGTAGAGAGAGCGGAGGAGAGGAAGAGAGGGAGAAGAGGAAGGAGAGAGAAGAAAAAGAAGAAGAAGAAGGAGAGAGGAGGAGAGATTGAACGGGGAGAGCGAGAGAATGAAGAAGGGGATAGAGATGGAAAGGTGGAGAAGAGGGACTAGGGAAGGGAACGAGATAGAGAAGGGAGGGTAGAGATAGAGAATGGGAGAGAGAAGGAGCGAGAGAGAGATAGAGGAGGAGAGACGAAACGAGAGAGGAGGAGAGCGATAAGGAGAAAGAGAAGGGGAGAGGAGGAGAGAAAAGGGGGTGAGTGATAAAACAAAGATGAGGGAAGAGAAGAGGATAGGAGAGAGGAGAAGAGGGAGAAGGGGAGAGGAGAAGGGAGAGAGAGAACGAGAAGAGGAGCAATGAAGGGAAGGAGGAGATAGAGAGAGAAGGTGTTCCCCATCCTTCTCATCTTCCCTCCGCTCCTCTCCTTCCCTTCTCGTTGTCCTCTCTCTTCTTCTCCTTCTCCCCCTCTCGCTCCTCTCTTCCTTCCTTCTCTCCATGTAAGGATAACGAGAGAAGGAGAGGGTAAGAGGGAGATATAGAAGGAGAAGAGGGAAGAGGAGAGAGAAAGGAAAAGAGGGAAGAGAGAAAGAGAATAGGGAAGGAGAGAGGAAACGAGAGAAGAGGAGATAGGGAAGGGTAGAGAGATAGAGAAGGAGAGAGGAGGTAGAGAAGGGAGAGTAGAGAGAGAAGGGAGAGAGGAGAGGGGAAAAGGAGAAGCGAGCGAGAGAAGGAGAGGGAGAGAGTAGAAGAAGAGAGAAGGAGAGAGGATAAGAGGAGAGGGAACGAGTGAGAAGGAGAAGAGAAAGTGGATAAGAGGGAGAACGAGAGAGAATGCGAGATGAGGAGAGAGAGGGAAAGAGAGAGGGGCAAGAGGGAGAGGGCGGAGAGAAGAAGGAGAGGGGGAGAAGAAGTAGACGAAGAGAAGGAGAAGAGGGACGAGGAGGGGAGGGGTAGAGAAGAGAGGAGAGGGAGAAGAAAAGAGAGAGGGGAGGGAGAGAGAAGAGAGACGGAGAGCGAGAATGAGAGATGGTAGAGAAGGCAGAGATGAGAGTGGAGAAAAGAGGATAAGAAGAGTATAGAGAGGAGGAAGAGGGAGATGGGAGGAGAATAGAGTAGAGGAGAGAGGAGGAGAAGGAAGAGAGGATAAAGAAGGGAAAAGGAGAGAAAAGGAGAAGAGGGAGAAGTAGAGGAACAAGGAGAGAGGACAAAGAAGAAGGAAGAGAGAGAGCGAGAGAAGGAGGGAGTGGAGAGGAGGATAAGAGGGAGATAGGGAATGAAGGAGAAGAGGGAAGAGGCGGGAGAGAGGGAACGAGAGATGTAGAGAAGAGAGGGAAGGAGGAGAGAAGAGGAAGAGAGAGAAGGGAGAGAGGGGAAGTAGAGGGGAGAGGGAGAAGAGATAAGGGGAGAAGGAGTGGGATAGAATGAGAGAGACCGAGAGAGAGGAGGAGAAGGGAAAGAGGAGGATAGAGAAGGATAGGAAGAGGGGGAGAGGGAAGAAGAAGAAAGAAGGATAGGGAGAGAGGGATAAGAAGGAAGGGAGAGGAGAAGGAGAGGGAATACGAGGGAGGTAGAGATGAGGAGAGGGAGAAGAGGGAAGAGTGGGAGAGAAGGAGAGAGGTAAAGGAGAGAAGAGAGAGGGGTAGAGAGGTAGTGTGATAGATACAGATAGAAGGAAGAGACGGAGAGAGAGAAGGGAGAGGAGAGAGATTGAGAGGGAGAAAAGAAGCGAGGGAAAGGATAGAAGAAGAAGGAGAGAGTAGAGAGAGATAAAGAGAGAGGGAGGGAGAGAAGAGAGAGAAAGATAGAGAAGGAGAGAGAAAATTAGAAGGGGGAACGATAATGACAATGAGAGAGGAGAGAGGAGGGAAGAGGGAGAAGAGGAGAGAAGGAGAGGAGAGGGAGGTAGAGAAGACAAGGAGAAGGGAGAGACAGAGAGAAGGATAGAGACAGAGAAGAGAGAAGCGGGATATGGATAGGGAGAGAGGAGAGAATAAGGAAGAGGAGAGGGAGGAGGGATAGAAGGGAAGAGAGAGGAGGTAGGGGATGGGAGAGAGTGCGAGAGGAGTGAGTGGGGGAGAGGTATAAGAAGGAGACGGATAAGAGGGAGATAGAGATGGGGAAAGAGGAGAGGAAAGATAAGAGGAGAGAGAGATGAGAAGAGGGAGAAGGAGAGAGGATAGAGGGAGGTGAACGAGAGGGAGATGACAAGATAAAGAAGGGACGGTGAGAGAAAAAAGGACACTAGAGAGGGAATGAGAGGAGACGGAGGGATAAGAGGAGAAGGAGAGAGAGGGAGAACGAGAAGAGGGAGGGGACGGGAGGAGACGGAGGACAAGAGGAGAGAGAGGAGAAGTAGAGAGGGCGGAGGAGAGGAAGAGAGGGAGAAGAGGGGGGAGAGAGAAGAAAAAGAAGAAGAAGAAGGAGAGAGGAGGAGAGATTGAACGGGAGAGCGAGAGAATGAAGAAGGGGATAGAGAAGGAAAGGTGGAGAAGAGGGACTAGGGAAGGGAACGAGATAGAGAAGGGAGGGTAGAGATAGAGAATGGGAGAGAGAAGGAGCGAGAGAGAGATAGAGGAGGAGAGACGAAACGAGAGAGGAGGAGAGCGATATGGAGAAAGAGAAGGGGAGAGGAGGAGAGAAAAGGGGGTGAGTGATAAAACAAAGATGAGGGAAGAGAAGAGGATAGGAGAGAGGAGAAGAGGGAGAAGGGGAGAGGAGAAGGGAGAGAGAGAACGAGAAGAGGAGCAATGAAGGGAAGGAGGAGATAGAGAGAGAAGGTGTTCCCCATCCTTCTCATCTTCCCTCCGCTCCTCTCCTTCCCTTCTCGTTGTCCTCTCTCTTCTTCTCCTTCTCCCCCTCTCGCTCCTCTCTTCCTTCCTTCTCTCCATGTAAGGATAACGAGAGATGGAGAGGGTAAGAGGGAGATATAGAAGGAGAAGAGGGAAGAGGAGAGAGAAAGGAAAAGCGGGAAGAGAGAAGGAGAATAGGGAAGGAGAGAGGAAACGAGAGAAGAGGAGATAGAGAAGGGTAGAGAGATAGAAAAGGAGAGAGGAGGTAGAGAAGGGATAGTAGAGAGAGAAGGGAGAGAGGAGAGGGGAAAAGGAGAAGCGAGCGAGAGAAGGAGAGGGAACGAGTGAGAAGGAGAAGAGAAAGTGGATAAGAGGGAGAACGAGAGAGAATGCGAGATGAGGAGAGAGAGGGAAAGAGAGAGGGGCAAGAGGGAGAGGGCGGAGAGAAGAAGGAGAGGGGGAGAAGTAGACGAAGAGAAGGAGAAGAGGGACGAGGAGGGGAGAGGTAGATAAGAGAGGAGAGGGAGGAGAAAAGAGAGAGGGGAGGGAGAGAGAAGAGAGACGGAGAGCGAGAATGAGAGATGGTAGAGAAGGCAGAGATGAGAGTGGAGAAAAGAGGATAAGAAGAGTATAGAGAGGAGGAAGAGGGAGATGGGAGGAGAATAGAGTAGAGGAGAGAGGAGGAGAAGGAAGAGAGGATAACGAAAGGGAAAAAGGAGAGAAAAGGAGTAGCGGGAGAAGTAGAGGAACAAGGAGAGAGGACAAAGAAGAAGGAAGAGAGAGAGCGAGAGAAGGAGGGAGTGGAGAGGAGGATAAGTGGGAGATAGGGAATGAAGGAGAAGAGGGAATAGGCGGGAGAGAGGGAACGAGAGAGGTAGAGAAGAGAGCTAAGGAGGAGAGAAGAGGAAGAGAGAGAAGGGAGAGAGGGGAAGTAGTGGGGAGAGGGAGAAGAGATAAGGTGAGAAGGAGTGGGATAGAAGGAGAGAGACCGAGAGAGAGGAGGAGAAGGGAAAGAGGAGGATAGAGAAGGATAGGAAGAGGGGGAGAGGGAAGAAGAAGAAAGAAGGATAAGGAGAGAGGGATAAGAAGGAAGGGAGAGGAGAAGGAGAGGGAATACGAGGGAGGTAGAGATGTGGAGAGGGAGAAGAGGGAAGAGTGGGAGAGAAGGAGAGAGGTAAAGGAGAGAAGAGAGAGGGGTAGAGAGGTAGTGTGATAGATAAAGATAGAAGGAAGAGACGAAGAGAGAGAAGGGAGAGGAGAGAGATTGAGAGGGAAAAAAGGAGAAGCGAGGGAAAGGAGAGAAGAAGAAGGAGAGAGTAGAGAGAGATAAAGAGAGAGGGAGGGAGAGAAGAGAGAGAAAGACAGAGAAGGAGAGAGAAAATTAGAAGGGGGAATGATAATGACAATGAGAGAGGAGAGAGGAGGGAAGAGGGAGAAGAGGAGAGAAGGAGAGGAGAGGGAGGTAGAGAAGACAAGGAGAAGGGAGAGACAGAGAGAAGGATAGAGACAGAGAAGCGAGAAGCGGGATATGGATAGGGAGAGAGGAGAGAATAAGGAAGAGGAGAGAGAGGAGGGATAGAAGGGAAGAGAGAGGGGGAAGGGGAAGAGGGGGAGAGAGAGTCCTAGAGAGAGAAGCTCTGGGGAAATCAGTCCTAGAGAGAGAAAGTCGATTGGAGAGAAGGGGAGCATGGGGGAGCCTCCTCCATGGCCCCCCCGGGCATCCACGGCCGCAGGCCGGCGTGCCCTCGCCGGCTCCGGCGGGCGGCCACCGCCGGACGGCCAGAATTCCGGCGAACTAGAGGAAAATGAAGAGAACGCTATGGAAATGGGGATCAAAATAGACATGGATTCTAGTAGGACTCCAATCTCACAACAACTTGATGGAGATCGTGGCAAAGAGGGGGGTCCCCATCAAGCATCACCGCCGGGAATGGAGGAAAGGGGTCATGTACCACCTCAAGGGAGCGTTTTGACTCCCCCAAAGAGGTGGTCGGAGTTGTTTGCAGCAAAGCCAAGTGTTTCCTTGGCTCTAGAGTTCGTGCCACCAACCATACGAGAAGGGGAGAAGATGGCAAGGTGCTCCAAACAAGAGGTGGTAGAAACGCTACAAAGATGGGGAAATGTGTTGGTAGGACACTTCATTTCTCTTAAGCCGCATCTCCCAACTTTGGAGAGACATCTTCACAATCTGTGGGGACTAAAGGGTGGTTTGGAGGTCATTAGGAGAGGGCAAGGATTCATGCTTTTTCGTTTTACACTTGGAGAGGACAAGGAGAGAGTCCTTGGTGGTGGCCCGTGGTTCATCAAGGGAGCACCACTTGTGGTGCAACAATGGACGCCGGAGATGGTGTTAAGGAGGGCAGCAATCATGACGGTACCCATTTGGATTCGTTTTCCGGAGTTAGACCTAAGGTTTTGGGCAGCCAAGCCTTTGAGCAACATTGCGAGTGTGCTTGGAAGGCCACTCTACATGGATGAGCACACCGCTTCCGGGAGGACATTGGCGTTTGCTCGAGTGTGTGTTGAGGTAGATCGTGATTTCTCTTATCCAAGTTGGGTGGAGGTGGTAGTGGAAGGAGGGGGGACACATAAGGTGATGGTGGAGTATGAGTGGAGGCCGGGGTTTTGCAAGGGTTGCGAGGAGTTTGGGCATGGTGAGGAAACATGCCCAAGGAGGAGGGTGACCAACCAAGCCAAGGGAGGGGAAAGAAAAGCCACGAAATCTTGGGTGGTGGTGAGAAACCGGAGAGGGAGTGAGTCCGGCGTAGAGGGCATGGATGGCACTCGAGGAGGAAGTTCAAGAGGAGAAATTTCAGCTAGCCAAGGCAAGCAAAGCAAGGAGGGGAAAGAGGTGGTGGCTGCCATGGGAGGAGAGCAAGAGCTCGAGATGGATGGAAGGGATGATGACGTGGAGGGTGAGGTGGCACGAGCAAGGGATGATGTGGAAATAAGCACAAATGAGGATAGGCCACGTATGGAGCCATGTGGCAATGACAAAGAGCAAAGGAAGGATGGAACAAAGGGAGTAACGGTTTGCTCTTTGGAAGATTCAAATGGGGTCAAGGTCTATGACATGGGAAGGAGCAAAAAGATTAAGTGTCCCTTACCATATTTAGAGCAAACAAAGGACACCATTAAGGGCATGACATGTGGAGAAGAAGACAAGAGAGGGAGTATGACAAAGGAGTTTGCTTTGCATGATCTTGAAGAGACCAATAGAAAGGAGGATGAGTGCCTTAGGATTGCGGGGACAAATGAGGAGAGGCCACCAAAGGGAGCTATAGAAGGAAAGGTTGAGTGCTTGAATCACATATCCATGATGGAAATGCCCAAATCAGGAAAATCACGTGTAGAAGGAAGACAAGAGTTAGTGGAGAGTGTACATGGATGTGCAAGTATGGAGAGGCAATCAAAGGGGGCTATAAGGGGAAACGTTCAGTGCTTGGTGCACACATCCTTGAAGGAAACTTCCAAATCAGGAAAATCACGTGTAGAAGGAAGACAAGAGGTAGTGGAGGGTGTACATGGGTGTGCAAGTATGGAGAGACAATCCAAGTGTCCTACAAGAGGAAATGTTGAGTGCTTGGTGCACACATCCATGAAGGAAAAGTTCAAATCAAGGAAGTCACGTGAAGAGTTAGTGGAGGGTATGCATGGGTGTGCAAGTGATGATAATTTGGGAGATATGTATGATATATCACATGAAGAACACATGCACGATAAAAATAACGTGGGAGGAGGAATGCATGAGGATTATGGGGATGCAAAGGGCACGTGTACACAAAGAGGGGATGAGGTAGCAAAAAAACAAGGAAAGAACAATACAACAAAAATCGTAGAGGGTAGTGGAAGTGATATGTGGAACTCGGCGGGAAAGGTGGTAAGAGTAATGGAAAATTCAGGCCTACCATCACCTTGTGGATATCGTTTGGAGATACTAGGAGAGATAGAACCGAAAAATGGGGAAGAGGGAGAGCGAGAAGGAAAGGGTGGGGAGCATGCTCATGGTGATGGGACAAAGCAAAAACGAAAGCACTCTCCACCACCGCCGGTTAATTTGGAAGCAATTTCACCACAAGGGGACCATTTCAAGGTAATTCGGGAGAAGGGTTTGAGAGAACAAAAAATGCGGGAAGGAAGGGGAGGTTCCTCCCCTAACTTAGATCCATGAAGATCCTCATGTGGAACGTGCGTGGTGCAAATGGACCCGGCCGCGCACTCATGATTAGGGGTCGAATTCAGGAGGCAAAACCGGATATTGTGTGCCTTGTGGAGCACAAAGTCAAGTCAAAAAATCTAACTAGATTCAAGAATGCAATATGGACAAATGCATGGGCAGCAAATGATATGGTTGTGGATTCCGGGCGTATCTTAGTGTTATGGAATGAGGAAGTGGTGGACCTCAAGGTAACTTTTGAATCACCACAAATGCTTCACTTTCAAGGGCTTTGGCGGCAAGAGGGGACTCAATTTGAGTTAACGGCAATATATGGAGAGAATGGACATATCGATCGAAGGAAGATGTGGGAAGATCTTAAGATGGTGGAACCTCATAACTTGAAGCCTTGGATAGTAGGAGGCGATTTTAATTGTATCCGGTGGCCAAATGAGAAATGTGGGGGAAGTGGGATGAATGAGATTGCAGCCAAGGAGTTTAATGAATGCATTGACAACCTCCAACTATTAGAGATGGCAGCAACGGGTGCACCTTTCACGTGGACAAACTCTTCCGAAGGTGACGCACGAATTGACACTAGAATTGACCGGATATTGATGAATAATGCTTGGCTTCAGGAGTTCCCGGAGGCCTACTATGTGGTGGGGGAACGTGATTTAAGTGACCATGCTATGTTGACAATGACAACGGAAGGAGAGGTGAAGAGGAAGAGGAAAATGTTCAAGTTTGAGAACCATTGGACGGATCATGAGGAGTTTTTGGGGATTGTAAAGGAGGCTTGGAAGACTTGGGTGGCTGGCACCCCAATGTATCGCATGATAGCAAAGCAACATGAAGTGAAGAAGGCACTAAAGAAGTGGAGTGCAAACAAGTTCGGGAACATTGTACACAAGGTAGGGGAGGCCACCTCTCACCTTGCGAATGTGAGGCGAAGGAAGGAGGAAGTACCGGCTGATGCATCACTTGTGCGCGAGGAGGAGGTAGCAAAGGAGGACCTTAATCGTATCCTTGCTAGGGAGGAGTCGATTATTCGGCAAAAATCACGAGTTAAGTGGTTGAAGGAGGGGGACCGGAATACCCGTTTCTTCCATGCGCATCTTAGAGTGAGGAGAGCCACAAACAAAGTGAGAAGAGTGTGTGAGGGTGCCACCATCATTGAAGAGGAGGGAGAAATACGGGAGCGATTCCGGAATTTTTTTGCTAACTTGTTTGCTAATGATTTTCAGGTTGTCCCCATTAAACATACGGTAATACTCCCACAAGTGACTCATTTAGAAGGAGAGCGACTAATCCGCAAGTTAGATGTAAAAGAGCTAGAACATGTAGTCCTTCATGCAAACGTGGACAAAGCGCCCGGTCCGGATGGGTTTAATGCAAAGTTCTTCAAAGTAGCTTGGGAGGTCATAAAGAAGGACATGGTCAAAGCGGTGGAATCATGCATAACAAATGGTTGTATGCTCAAACAGTGGAATTACACTTCTATTACTCATTGCAAAGAAGAGAGCTCCGGAGACCGTGGAGGATTATAGACCCATCGCTTTGTGTAATATGGTGTATAGATTCACGTCGAAGATCCTAGCTAATCGGTTAAAGGAGGTACTTCCAAGGCTAGTGGGGGTCCACCAAAGCGCGTTTGTTCAAGGACGACGAATCAGCGACAACATCCTTCTTGCACACGAGCTTTGTCACAACCTTCATCTTGAAAGAGGGCGGGGCCGTATGTGCATAAAGCTAGACATTCGAAAGGCTTATGACTCAATTTCGTGGAGCTTTCTTGAAGGAGTTATGGAGCGTTTTGGCTTGCCAAGCAAATGGAGAAGGCTGATTATGGCATGTGTTGAAGCCTCATTTGTGGTCACGGTTAATGGAGCAAATTCAGCACCTTTCATGGGGAGAAATGGTTTGAGACAAGGTGATCCCTTAGCCCCATATCTCTTTGTTATGTGCATGGAAGTTTTGAGTGAAATGGTGAAGGAGGCGATAGGCAATGGAAAGGTGGAGCCGATCAAATATGGGTCATGTGTTGTGTCCCATTTGATGTTTGCGGATGATGTCCTCCTATTTGCAACAGCCACGAAGGATTGTGCGAGGGGCATTAAGGAGGTGCTAGATGAGTTCACTAAATGCTCGGGGCTGAGATTTAGTGCTTCAAAGAGCCAAGTGTTTATAGGAGGTGCTGCACCACATGGGGAATGGATTGTAAATCATCTTGGCATGGAAAGGAAGGCGTTCCCGGTGGTCTATCTTGGTTTGCCACTATTTTCGGGGAGAATGGGGAAAAATCATTGTATGGCTTTGGTGGACAAGGTTAGAGGACGATTGAGCCATTGGAACCGAAACCTCCTCACCATGGCCGGGAGAGTGGAATTAGTGCGGAGTGTGCTTACCTCTCTTAGCATTTATTGGACTTCCGCTTTCCTAATCCCTAGAGGGGTGCTGCAAGAGATTGAGAGGCTGATGTGTAGATTCATTTGGGGAGGAGAGAAGAAATTTGTGGCCGTCTCTTGGAGGGATGTTTGTACACCAAAGGAGGAAGGGGGACTTGGCTTGAAGAGACTAACGGAGTGGAATGATGTAGGGCTGATTCGGTTGTTTTGGTTAGTAGTGGAGAACAAGAGCTCACTTTGGGTCCATTGCATTCGGCAAAAGTATTTGAAGAACCGATCCATTTGGCAAGCAAGACCACCATCTACCTCTTCATGGGCTTGGAGGGGCATTCTACGGGTCCGGGACATTGCCATGAAGCATGTGAGATATTCGATTGGAAATGGAGAGGGGGTCCGTTTTTTTCACTACCCTTGGTGTGGAGTACCTTTCAGCAAAGAAGCATGGGGGGAGAGACTCCATTATGACTTGGGAGTGCCGTGGGACACAAAGGTATCCTATTTTATTCGCAATGGAGAGTGGAACTTGCCGTTCCCACGTACGTCCACCATGGAGGAGCTTTGGGGGAAGATAAAGCACGTCAAAATAAGAGGGGGAGAGGACAAGCCGGAGAGAATACAAGGAAAAGGTGACAATCTAGGCATGAAGGAAGCGTGGGGATGGGTCAAAACCCCGGGAGTTAAAGTGGGCTGGTTCGGAATGGTATGGCACAAGTATGCCATTCCGAAGCATAGTATCACAACTTGGAAGGCCATGAGAGGGAGGCTTGTGACAAAGCGGTTTATGAACACACGAGGAGCAAGGATTGACCCGATATGTCCCCTTTGTGAGGAAATGCAAGAGGATGTGGAGCACTTGTTTTGGGATTGCAAGTACACAAAGGAGGTATGGGGCTGGATTTTGAGCATTATGGGAATTACAACAAGGATTGCACAAAATTTGGAGGCTGAGGTAGCTCGCATCATGCACATGAGAGGAAACCGAGTGGAAAGGATCATGAGGAGATGGGCGTTCAATGCTACGGTATATGAGACTTGGCAAGAGCGAAACCGGCGAGTGTTTGAAGGGGACAAGCGAAATCCGACGATGGTGGTTAAGGACATCAAGGAGACTTTGCGAAGCTTGGATGATAAAGTGAAATGCCTCTCAAGAGATGATGGAGATGCGAATCGATTTAAGGAAATGTGGGTCACTTGAGTTTGTAATGAAATATATGTAATGAGAAGTGTGAGGAGTGAGTAACTAGAGTATGATAGGCTTGTAATGGGCCGTGAGAGGACTTGTAATGGCCGGTGGTGCGCCTAGCACATACCCGCGGACTTTTTTGGTAGGTTTTTGTAACACATTTATTTATTTATAAATTAGAGGCCACGCCTCCCTTTTGCTTTTGCAAAAAAAAGAGAGGAGGGAGGAGATGGGAGAGAGTGCGAGAGGAGTAGAAGGAGTGAGTGGGGGAGAGGTATAAGAAGGAGACAGATAAGAGGGAGATAGAGATGGGGAAAGAGGAGAGGAAAGATAAGAGGAGAGAGAGATGAGAAGAGGGAGAAGGAGAGAGGATAGAGGGAGGTGAACGAGAGGGAGATGACAAGATAAGGAAGGGACGGTGAGAGAAAAAAGGACACTAGAGAGGGAATGAGAGGAGACGGAGGGATAAGAGGAGAAGGAGAGAGAGGGAGAACGAGAAGAGGGAGGGGACGGGAGGAGACGGAGGACAAGAGGAGAGAGAGGAGAAGTTGAGAGAGCGGAGGAGAGGAAGAGAGGGAGAAGAGGGGGGAGAGAGAAGAAAAAGAAGAAGAAGAAGAAGGAGAGAGGAGGAGAGATTGAACGGGAGAGCGAGAGAATGAAGAAGGGGATAGAGAAGGAAAGGTGGAGAAGGGGGACTAGGGAAGGGAACGAGATAGAGAAGGGAGGGTAGAGATAGAGAATGGGAGAGAGAAGGAGCGAGAGAGATAGAGGAGGAGAGACGAAACGAGAGAGGAGGAGAGCGATAAGGAGAAAGAGAAGGGGACAGGAGGAGAGAAAAGGGGGTGAGTGATAAAACAAAGATGAGGGAAGAGAAGAGGATAGGAGAGAGGAGAAGAGGGAGAAGGGGAGAGAAGAAGGGAGAGAGAGAACGAGAAGAGGAGCAATGAAGGGAAGGAGGAGATAGAGAGAGAAGGTGTTCCCCATCCTTCTCATCTTCCCTCCGCTCCTCTCCTTCCCTTCTCGTTGTCCTCTCTCTTCTTCTCCTTCTCCCCCTCTCGCTCCTCTCTTCCTACCTTCTCTCCATGTAAGGATAACGAGAGAAGGAGAGGGTAAGAGGGAGATATAGAAGGAGAAGAGGGAAGAGGAGAGAGAAAGGAAAAGAGGGAAGAGAGAAGGAGAATAGGGAAGGAGAGAGGAAACGAGAGAAGAGGAGATAGAGAAGGGTAGAGAGATAGAGAAGGAGAGAGGAGGTAGAGAAGGGAGAGTAGAGAGAGAAGGGAGAGAGGAGAGGGGAAAAGGAGAAGCGAGCGAGAGGAGAGGGAGAGAGTAGAAGAAGAGAGAAGGAGAGAGGATAAGAGGAGAGGGAACGAGTGAGAAGGAGAAGAGAAAGTGGATAAGAGGGAGAACGAGAGAGAATGCGAGATGAGGAGAGAGAGGGAAAGAGAGAGGGGCAAGAGGGAGAGGGCGGAGAGAAGAAGGAGAGGGGGAGAAGAAGTAGACGAAGAGAAGGAGAAGAGGGACGAGGAGGGGAGAGGTAGAGAAGAGAGGAGAGGGAGAAGAAAAGAGAGAGGGGAGGGAGAGAGAAGAGAGACGGAGAGCGAGAATGAGAGATGGTAGAGAAGGCAGAGATGAGAGTGGAGAAAAGAGGATAAGAAGAGTATAGAGAGGAGGAAGAGGGAGATGGGAGGAGAATAGAGTAGAGGAGAGAGGAGGAGAAGGAAGAGAGGATAAAGAAGGGAAAAGGAGAGAAAAGGAGAAGCGGGAGAAGTAGAGGAACAAGGAGAGAGGACAAAGAAGAAGGAAGAGAGAGAGCGAGAGAAGGAGGGAGTGGAGAGGAGGATAAGAGGGAGATAGGGAATGAAGGAGAAGAGGGAAGAGGCGGGAGAGAGGGAACGAGAGAGGTAGGGAAGAGAGGGAAGGAGGAGAGAAGAGGAAGAGAGAGAAGGGAGAGAGGGGAAGTAGAGGGGAGAGGGAGAAGAGATAAGGGGAGAAGGAGTGGGATAGAAGGAGAGAGACCGAGAGAGAGGAGGAGAAGGGAAAGAGGAGGATAGAGAAGGATAGGAAGTGGGGGAGAGGGAAGAAGAAGAAAGAAGGATAAGGAGAGAGGGATAAGAAGGAAGGGAGAGGAGAAGGAGAGGGAATACGAGGGAGGTAGAGATGAGGAGAGGGAGAAGAGGGAAGAGTGGGAGAGAAGGAGAGAGGTAAAGGAGAGAAGAGAGAGGGGGTAGAGAGGTACTGTGATAGATACAGATAGAAGGAAGAGACAGAGAGAGAGAAGGGAGAGAAGAGGGATTGAGAGGGAGAAAAGGAGAAGCGAGGGAAAGGAGAGAAGAAGAAGGAGAGAGTAGAGAGAGAGGGAGGGAGAGAAGAGAGAGAAAGACAGAGAAGGAGAGAGAAAATTAGAAGGGGGAACGATAATGACAATGAGAGAGGAGGGAAGAGGGAGAAGAGGAGAGAAGGAGAGGAGAGGGAGGTAGAGAAGACAAGGAGAAGGGAGAGACAGAGAGAAGGATAGAGACAGAGAAGAGAGAAGCGGGATATGGATAGGGAGAGAGGAGAGAATAAGGAAGAGGAGAGGGAGGAGCGATAGAAGGGAAGAGAGAGGAGGGAGGAGATGGGAGAGAGTGCGAGAGGAGTAGAAGGAGTGAGTGGGGGAGAGGTATAAGAAGGAGACGGATAAGAGGGAGATAGAGATGGGGAAAGAGGAGAGGAAAGATAAGAGGAGAGAGAGATGAGAAGAGGGAGAAGGAGAGAGGATAGAGGGAGGTGAACGAGAGGGAGATGACAAGATAAGGAAGGGACGGTGAGAGAAAAAAGGACACTAGAGAGGGAATGAGAGGAGACGGAGGGATAAGAGGAGAAGGAGAGAGAGGGAGAACGAGAAGAGGGAGGGGACGGGAGGAGACGGAGGACAAGAGGAGAGAGAGGAGAAGTAGAGAGAGCGGAGGAGAGGAAGAGAGGGAGAAGAGGGGGGAGAGAGAAGAAAAAGAAGAAGGAGAGAGGAGGAGAGATTGAACGGGAGAGCGAGAGAATGAAGAAGGGGATAAAGAAGGAAAGGTGGAGAAGAGGGACTAGGGAAGGGAACGAGATAGAGAAGGGAGGGTAGAGATAGAGAATGGGAGAGAGAAGGAGCGAGAGAGATAGAGGAGGAGAGCGATAAGGAGAAAGAGAAGGGGACAGGAGGAGAGAAAAGGGGGTGAGTGATAAAACAAAGATGAGGGAAGAGAAGAGGATAGGAGAGAGGAGAAGAGGGAGAAGGGGAGAGGAGAAGGGAGAGAGAGAACGAGAAGAGGAGCAATGAAGGGAAGGAGGAGATAGAGAGAGAAGGTGTTCCCCATCCTTCTCATCTTCCCTCCGCTCCTCTCCTTCCCTTCTCGTTGTCCTCTCTCTTCTTCTCCTTCTCCCCCTCTCGCTCCTCTCTTCCTTCCTTCTCTCCATGTAAGGATAACGAGAGAAGGAGAGGGTAAGAGGGAGATATAGAAGGAGAAGAGGGAAGAGGAGAGAGAAAGGAAAAGAGGGAAGAGAGAAGGAGAATAGGGAAGGAGAGAGGAAACGAGAGAAGAGGAGATAGAGAAGGGTAGAGAGATAGAGAAGGAGAGAGGAGGTAGAGAAGGGAGAGTAGAGAGAGAAGGGAGAGAGGAGAGGGGAAAAGGAGAAGCGAGCGAGAGGAGAGGGAGAGAGTAGAAGAAGAGAGAAGGAGAGAGGATAAGAGGAGAGGGAACGAGTGAGAAGGAGAAGAGAAAGTGGATAAGAGGGAGAACGAGAGAGAATGCGAGATGAGGAGAGAGAGGGAAAGAGAGAGGGGCAAGAGGGAGAGGGCGGAGAGAAGAAGGAGAGGGGGAGAAGAAGTAGACGAAGAGAAGGAGAAGAGGGACGAGGAGGGGAGAGGTAGAGAAGAGAGGAGAGGGAGAAGAAAAGAGAGAGGGGAGGGAGAGAGAAGAGAGACGGATAGCGAGAATTAGAGATGGTAGAGAAGGCAGAGATGAGAGTGGAGAAAAGAGGATAAGAAGAGTATAGAGAGAAGGAAGAGGGAGATGGGAGGAGAATAGAGTAGAGGAGAGAGGAGGAGAAGGAAGAGAGGATAAAGAAGGGAAAAGGAGAGAAAAGGAGAAGCGGGAGAAGTAGAGGAACAAGGAGAGAGGACTAAGAAGAAGGAAGAGAGAGAGCGAGAGAAGGAGGGAGTGGAGAGGAGGATAAGAGGGAGATAGGGAATGAAGGAGAAGAGGGAAGAGGCGGGAGAGAGGGAACGAGAGAGGTAGAGAAGAGAGGGAAGGAGGAGAGAAGAGGAAGAGAGAGAGGGGAAGTAGAGGGGAGAGGGAGAAGAGATAAGGGGAGAAGGAGTGGGATAGAAGGAGAGAGACCGAGAGAGAGGAGGAGAAGGGAAAGAGGAGGATAGAGAAGGATAGGAAGAGGGGGAGAGGGAAGAAGAAGAAAGAAGGATAAGGAGAGAGGGATAAGAAGGAAGGGAGAGGAGAAGGAGAGGGAATACGAGGGAGGTAGAGATGAGGAGAGGGAGAAGAGGGAAGAGTGGGAGAGAAGGAGAGAGGTAAAGGAGAGAAGAGAGAGGGGTAGAGAGGTAGTGTGATAGATACAGATAGAAGGAAGAGACGGAGAGAGAGAAGGGAGAGGAGAGAGATTGAGAAGGAGAAAAGGAGAAGCGAGGGAAAGGAGAGAAGAAGAAGGAGAGAGTAGAGAGAGATAAAGAGAGAGGGAGGGAGAGAAGAGAGAGAAAATTAGAAGGGGAACGATAATGACAATGAGAGAGGAGGGAAGAGGGAGAAGAGGAGAGAAGGAGAGGAGAGGGAGGTAGAGAAGACAAGGAGAAGGGAGAGACAGAGAGAAGGATAGAGACAGAGAAGAGAGAAGCGGGATATGGATAGGGAGAGAGGAGAGAATAAGGAAGAGGAGAGAGAGGAGGGATAGAAGGGAAGAGAGAGGAGGGAGGAGATGGGAGAGAGTGCGAGAGGAGTAGAAGGAGTGAGTGGGGGAGAGGTATAAGAAGGAGACAGATAAGAGGGAGATAGAGATGGGGAAAGAGGAGAGGAAAGATAAGAGGAGAGAGAGATGAGAAGAGGGAGAAGGAGAGAGGATAGAGGGAGGTGAACGAGAGGGAGATGACAATATAAGGAAGGGACGGTGAGAGAAAAAGGACACTAGAGAGGGAATGAGAGGAGACGGAGGGATAAGAGGAGAAGGAGAGAGAGGGAGAACGAGAAGAGGGAGGGGACGGGAGGAGATGGAGGACAAGAGGAGAGAGAGGAGAAGTAGAGAGGGCGGAGGAGAGGAAGAGAGGGAGAAGAGGGGGGAGAGAGAAGAAAAAGAAGAAGAAGAAGGAGAGAGGAGGAGAGATTGAACGGGAGAGCGAGAGAATGAAGAAGGGGATAGAGAAGGAAAGGTGGAGAAGAGGGACTAGGGAAGGGAACGAGATAGAGAAGGGAGGGTAGAGATAGAGAATGGGAGAGAGAAGGAGCGAGAGAGAGATAGAGGAGGAGAGACGAAACGAGAGAGGAGGAGAGCGATAAGGAGAAAGAGAAGGGGACAGGAGGAGAGAAAAGGGGGTGAGTGATAAAACAAAGATGAGGGAAGAGAAGAGGATAGGAGAGGGGAGAAGAGGGAGAAGGGGAGAGGAGAAGGGAGAGAGAGAACGAGAAGAGGAGCAATGAAGGGAAGGAGGAGATAGAGAGAGAAGGTGTTCCCCATCCTTCTCATCTTTCCTCCGCTCCTCGCCTTCCCTTCTCGTTATCCTCTCTCTTCTTCTCCTTCTCCCCCTCTCGCTCCTCTCTTCCTTCCTTCTCTCCATGTAAGGATAACGAGAGAAGGAGAGGGTAAGAGGGAGATATAGAAGGAGAAGAGGGAAGAGGAGAGAGAAAGGAAAAGAGGGAAGAGAGAAGGAGAATAGGGAAGGAGAGAGGAAACGAGAGAAGAGGAGATAGAGAAGGGTAGAGAGATAGAGAAGGAGAGAGGAGGTAGAGAAGGGAGAGTAGAGAGAGAAGGGAGAGAGGAGAGGGGAAAAGGAGAAGCGAGCGAGAGGAGAGGGAGAGAGTAGAAGAAGAGAGAAGGAGAGAGGATAAGAGGAGAGGGAACGAGTGAGAAGGAGAAGAGAAAGTGGATAAGAGGGAGAACGAGAGAGAATGCGAGATGAGGAGAGAGAGGGAAAGAGAGAGGGGCAAGAGGGAGAGGGCGGAGAGAAGAAGGAGAGGGGGAGAAGAAGTAGACGAAGAGAAGGAGAAGAGGGACGAGGAGGGGAGAGGTAGAGAAGAGAGGAGAGGGAGAAGAAAAGAGAGAGGGGAGGGAGAGAGAAGAGAGACGGAGAGCGAGAATGAGAGATGGTAGAGAAGGCAGAGATGAGAGTGGAGAAAAGAGGATAAGAAGAGTATAGAGAGGAGGAAGAGGGAGATGGGAGGAGAATAGAGTAGAGGAGAGAGGAGGAGAAGGAAGAGAGGATAAAGAAGGGAAAAGGAGAGAAAAGGAGAAGCGGGAGAAGTAGAGGAACAAGGAGAGAGGACAAAGAAGAAGGAAGAGAGAGAGCGAGAGAAGGAGGGAGTGGAGAGGAGGATAAGAGGGAGATAGGGAATGAAGGAGAAGAGGGAAGAGGCGGGAGAGAGGGAACGAGAGAGGTAGGGAAGAGAGGGAAGGAGGAGAGAAGAGGAAGAGAGAGAAGGGAGAGAGGGGAAGTAGAGGGGAGAGGGAGAAGAGATAAGGGGAGAAGGAGTGGGATAGAAGGAGAGAGACCGAGAGAGAGGAGGAGAAGGGAAAGAGGAGGATAGAGAAGGATAGGAAGTGGGGGAGAGGGAAGAAGAAGAAAGAAGGATAAGGAGAGAGGGATAAGAAGGAAGGGAGAGGAGAAGGAGAGGGAATACGAGGGAGGTAGAGATGAGGAGAGGGAGAAGAGGGAAGAGTGGGAGAGAAGGAGAGAGGTAAAGGAGAGAAGAGAGAGGGGGTAGAGAGGTACTGTGATAGATACAGATAGAAGGAAGAGACAGAGAGAGAGAAGGGAGAGAAGAGGGATTGAGAGGGAGAAAAGGAGAAGCGAGGGAAAGGAGAGAAGAAGAAGGAGAGAGTAGAGAGAGACAAAGAGAGAGGGAGGGAGAGAAGAGAGAGAAAGACAGAGAAGGAGAGAGAAAATTAGAAGGGGGAACGATAATGACAATGAGAGAGGAGGGAAGAGGGAGAAGAGGAGAGAAGGAGAGGAGAGGGAGGTAGAGAAGACAAGGAGAAGGGAGAGACAGAGAGAAGGATAGAGACAGAGAAGAGAGAAGCGGGATATGGATAGGGAGAGAGGAGAGAATAAGGAAGAGGAGAGAGAGGAGGGATAGAAGGGAAGAGAGAGGAGGGAGGAGATGGGAGAGAGTGCGAGAGGAGTAGAAGGAGTAAGTGGGGGAGAGGTATAACTAGGAGACGGATAAGAGGGAGATGGAGATGGGGAAAGAGGAGAGGAAAGATAAGAGGAGAGAGAGATGAGAAGAGGGAGAAGGAGAGAGGATAGAGGGAGGTGAACGAGAGGGAGATGACAAGATAAGGAAGGGACGGTGAGAGAAAAAAGGACACTAGAGAGGGAATGAGAGGAGACGGAGGGATAAGAGGAGAAGGAGAGAGAGGGAGAACGAGAAGAGGGAGGGGACGGGAGGAGACGGAGGACAAGAGGAGAGAGAGGAGAAGTAGAGAGAGCGGAGGAGAGGAAGAGAGGGAGAAGAGGGGGGAGAGAGAAGAAAAAGAAGAAGGAGAGAGGAGGAGAGATTGAACGGGAGAGCGAGAGAATGAAGAAGGGGATAAAGAAGGAAAGGTGGAGAAGAGGGACTAGGGAAGGGAACGAGATAGAGAAGGGAGGGTAGAGATAGAGAATGGGAGAGAGAAGGAGCGAGAGAGATAGAGGAGGAGAGCGATAAGGAGAAAGAGAAGGGGACAGGAGGAGAGAAAAGGGGGTGAGTGATAAAACAAAGATGAGGGAAGAGAAGAGGATAGGAGAGAGGAGAAGAGGGAGAAGGGGAGAGGAGAAGGGAGAGAGAGAACGAGAAGAGGAGCAATGAAGGGAAGGAGGAGATAGAGAGAGAAGGTGTTCCCCATCCTTCTCATCTTCCCTCCGCTCCTCTCCTTCCCTTCTCGTTGTCCTCTCTCTTCTTCTCCTTCTCCCCCTCTCGCTCCTCTCTTCCTTCCTTCTCTCCATGTAAGGATAACGAGAGAAGGAGAGGGTAAGAGGGAGATATAGAAGGAGAAGAGGGAAGAGGAGAGAGAAAGGAAAAGAGGGAAGAGAGAAGGAGAATAGGGAAGGAGAGAGGAAACGAGAGAAGAGGAGATAGAGAAGGGTAGAGAGATAGAGAAGGAGAGAGGAGGTAGAGAAGGGAGAGTAGAGAGAGAAGGGAGAGAGGAGAGGGGAAAAGGAGAAGCGAGCGAGAGGAGAGGGAGAGAGTAGAAGAAGAGAGAAGGAGAGAGGATAAGAGGAGAGGGAACGAGTGAGAAGGAGAAGAGAAAGTGGATAAGAGGGAGAACGAGAGAGAATGCGAGATGAGGAGAGAGAGGGAAAGAGAGAGGGGCAAGAGGGAGAGGGCGGAGAGAAGAAGGAGAGGGGGAGAAGAAGTAGACGAAGAGAAGGAGAAGAGGGACGAGGAGGGGAGAGGTAGAGAAGAGAGGAGAGGGAGAAGAAAAGAGAGAGGGGAGGGAGAGAGAAGAGAGACGGATAGCGAGAATGAGAGATGGTAGAGAAGGCAGAGATGAGAGTGGAGAAAAGAGGATAAGAAGAGTATAGAGAGAAGGAAGAGGGAGATGGGAGGAGAATAGAGTAGAGGAGAGAGGAGGAGAAGGAAGAGAGGATAAAGAAGGGAAAAGGAGAGAAAAGGAGAAGCGGGAGAAGTAGAGGAACAAGGAGAGAGGACTAAGAAGAAGGAAGAGAGAGAGCGAGAGAAGGAGGGAGTGGAGAGGAGGATAAGAGGGAGATAGGGAATGAAGGAGAAGAGGGAAGAGGCGGGAGAGAGGGAACGAGAGAGGTAGAGAAGAGAGGGAAGGAGGAGAGAAGAGGAAGAGAGAGAAGGGAGAGAGGGGAAGTAGAGGGGAGAGGGAGAAGAGATAAGGGGAGAAGGAGTGGGATAGAAGGAGAGAGACCGAGAGAGAGGAGGAGAAGGGAAAGAGGAGGATAGAGAAGGATAGGAAGAGGGGGAGAGGGAAGAAGAAGAAAGAAGGATAAGGAGAGAGGGATAAGAAGGAAGGGAGAGGAGAAGGAGAGGGAATACGAGGGAGGTAGAGATGAGGAGAGGGAGAAGAGGGAAGAGTGGGAGAGAAGGAGAGAGGTAAAGGAGAGAAGAGAGAGGGGTAGAGAGGTAGTGTGATAGATACAGATAGAAGGAAGAGACGGAGAGAGAGAAGGGAGAGGAGAGAGATTGAGAGGGAGAAAAGGAGAAGCGAGGGAAAGGAGAGAAGAAGAAGGAGAGAGTAGAGAGAGATAAAGAGAGAGGGAGGGAGAGAAGAGAGAGAAAATTAGAAGGGGGAACGATAATGACAATGAGAGAGGAGGGAAGAGGGAGAAGAGGAGAGAAGGAGAGGAGAGGGAGGTAGAGAAGACAAGGAGAAGGGAGAGACAGAGAGAAGGATAGAGACAGAGAAGAGAGAAGCGGGATATGGATAGGGAGAGAGGAGAGAATAAGGAAGAGGAGAGAGAGGAGGGATAGAAGGGAAGAGAGAGGAGGGAGGAGATGGGAGAGAGTGCGAGAGGAGTAGAAGGAGTGAGTGGGGGAGAGGTATAAGAAGGAGACAGATAAGAGGGAGATAGAGATGGGGAAAGAGGAGAGGAAAGATAAGAGGAGAGAGAGATGAGAAGAGGGAGAAGGAGAGAGGATAGAGGGAGGTGAACGAGAGGGAGATGACAATATAAGGAAGGGACGGTGAGAGAAAATGGACACTAGAGAGGGAATGAGAGGAGACGGAGGGATAAGAGGAGAAGGAGAGAGAGGGAGAACGAGAAGAGGGAGGGGACGGGAGGAGATGGAGGACAAGAGGAGAGAGAGGAGAAGTAGAGAGGGCGGAGGAGAGGAAGAGAGGGAGAAGAGGGGGGAGAGAGAAGAAAAAGAAGAAGAAGAAGGAGAGAGGAGGAGAGATTGAACGGGAGAGCGAGAGAATGAAGAAGGGGATAGAGAAGGAAAGGTGGAGAAGAGGGACTAGGGAAGGGAACGAGATAGAGAAGGGAGGGTAGAGATAGAGAATGGGAGAGAGAAGGAGCGAGAGAGAGATAGAGGAGGAGAGACGAAACGAGAGAGGAGGAGAGCGATAAGGAGAAAGAGAAGGGGACAGGAGGAGAGAAAAGGGGGTGAGTGATAAAACAAAGATGAGGGAAGAGAAGAGGATAGGAGAGGGGAGAAGAGGGAGAAGGGGAGAGGAGAAGGGAGAGAGAGAACGAGAAGAGGAGCAATGAAGGGAAGGAGGAGATAGAGAGAGAAGGTGTTCCCCATCCTTCTCATCTTTCCTCCGCTCCTCTCCTTCCCTTCTCGTTATCCTCTCTCTTCTTCTCCTTCTCCCCCTCTCGCTCCTCTCTTCCTTCCTTCTCTCCATGTAAGGATAACGAGAGAAGGAGAGGGTAAGAGGGAGATATAGAAGGAGAAGAGGGAAGAGGAGAGAGAAAGGAAAAGAGGGAAGAGAGAAGGAGAATAGGGAAGGAGAGAGGAAACGAGAGAAGAGGAGAGAGAGAAGGGTAGAGAGATAGAGAAGGAGAGAGGAGGTAGAGAAGGGAGAGTAGAGAGAGAAGGGAGAGAGGAGAGGGGAAAAGGAGAAGCGAGCGAGAGGAGAGGGAGAGAGTAGAAGAAGAGAAAAGGAGAGAGGATAAGAGGAGAGGGAACGAGTGAGAAGGAGAAGAGAAAGTGGATAAGAGGGAGAACGAGAGAGAATGCGAGATGAGGAGAGAGAGGGAAAGAGAGAGGGGCAAGAGGGAGAGGGCGGAGAGAAGAAGGAGAGGGGGAGAAGAAGTAGACGAAGAGAAGGAGAAGAGGGACGAGGAGGGGAGAGGTAGAGAAGAGAGGAGAGGGAGAAGAAAAGAGAGAGGGGAGGGAGAGAGAAGAGAGACGGAGAGCGAGAATGAGAGATGGTAGAGAAGGCAGAGATGAGAGTGGAGAAAAGAGGATAAGAAGAGTATAGAGAGGAGGAAGAGGGAGATGGGAGGAGAATAGAGTAGAGGAGAGAGGAGGAGAAGGAAGAGAGGATAAAGAAGGGAAAAGGAGAGAAAAGGAGAAGCGGGAGAAGTAGAGGAACAAGGAGAGAGGACAAAGAAGAAGGAAGAGAGAGCGAGAGAAGGCGGGAGTGGAGAGGAGGATAAGAGGGAGATAGTGAATGAAGGAGAAGAGGGAAGTGGCGGGAGAGAGGGAACGAGAGAGGTAGAGAAGAGAGGGAAGGAGGAGAGAAGAGGAAGAGAGAGAAGGGAGAGAGGGGAAGTAGAGGGGAGAGGGAGAAGAGATAAGGGGAGAAGGAGTGGGATAGAAGGAGAGAGACCGAGAGAGAGGAGGAGAAGGGAAAGAGGAGGATAGAGAAGGATAGGAAGAGGGGGAGAGGGAAGAAGAGGAAAGAAGGATAAGGAGAGAGGGATAAGAAGGAAGGGAGAGGAGAAGGAGAGGGAATACGAGGGAGGTAGAGATGAGGAGAGGAAGATGAGGGAAGAGTGGGAGAGAAGGAGAGAGGTAAAGGAGAGAAGAGAGAGGGGTAGAGAGGTAGTGTGATAGATACAGATAGAAGGAAGAGACGGAGAGAGAGAAGGGAGAGGAGAGAGATTGAGAGGGAGAAAAGGAGAAGCGAGAGAAAGGAGATAAGAAGAAGGAGAGAGTAGAGAGAGATAAAGAGAGAGGGAGGGAGAGAAGAGAGAGAAAGACAGAGAAGGAGAGAGAAAATTAGAAGGGGGAACGATAATGACAATGAGAGAGGAGAGAGGAGGGAAGAGGGAGAAGAGGAGAGAAGGAGAGGAGAGGGAGGTAGAGAAGACAAGGAGAAGGGAGAGACAGAGAGAAGGATAGAGACAGAGAAGAGAGAAGCGGGATATGGATAGGGAGAGAGGAGAGAATAAGGAAGAGGAGAGAGAGGAGGGATAGAAGGGAAGAGAGAGGAGGGAGGAGATGGGAGAGAGTGCGAGAGAAGTAGAAGGAGTGAGTGGGGGAGAGGTATAAGAAGGAGACGGATAAGAGGGAGATAGAGATGGGGGAAGAGGAGAGGAAAGATAAGAGGAGAGAGAGATGAGAAGAGGGAGAAGGAGAGAGGATAGAGGGAGGTGAACGAGAGGGAGACGACAAGATAAAGAAGGGACGGTGAGAGAAAAAAGGACACTAGAGAGGGAGTGAGAGGAGACGGAGGGATAAGAGGAGAAGGAGAGAGAGGGAGAAGGAGAAGAGGGAGGGGACGGGAGGAGACCGAGGACAAGAGGAGAGAGAGGAGAAGTAGAGAGAGTGGAGAGGAAGAGAGGGAGAAGAGGGGGGAGAGAGAAGAAAAAGAAGGAGAGAGGAGGAGAGATTGAACGGGAGAGCGAGAGAATGAAGAAGGGGATAGAGAAGGAAAGGTGGAGAAGAGGGACTAGGGAAGGGAACGAGATAGAGAAGGGAGGGTAGAGATAGAGAATGGGAGAGAGAAGGAGCGAGAGAGAGATAGAGGAGGAGAGACGAAACGAGAGAGGAGGAGAGCGATAAGGAGAAAGAGAAGGGGACAGGAGGAGAGAAAAGGGGGTGAGTGATAAAACAAAG
>CAVMKL010000140.1:0-65564 GCA_963682175.1 Triglochin maritima
TAAACTACTATTTAACACCATGTTATTAAATACTAGATCACCCAAAATTAATAAAATCATAATTATTGTCGCTAATTTATCTACCCAATAACAATAATTGTAAAAATAATGACTAAATTTTAATACAACATTTAAATAAAATTTTGAATACTGCTTATAATATCTATTCATCGGTAAAAAAGAACTCATACCAAAATAATGTAACCTTAAAAAATGTAATTTTACTATAAAAAGTATGTTTCTTCTTAGTAAATATAACATAAATAAACTTAAAATTAAAAAACTTAGATCAAACCTTTGAAAAAAAAAATTTAAATCTAAACTTTTTGCTTCCCGAAATAAATTCAAAAACCTAAGAAACACAAAAAATAAACAAAAAAAACAAATCAATATTACGCAACTACGTATAAAGTCGCCCCAATGATTAAAATGAAGCAACATGAATTTTTTTTCATTATAATAATAAATATTGATAATTATTAAATATATAACTATAATTTTACTCACTAAAATCAGCATCACTAAATTTAATTAACTCTTTATATACATTAGAATTTTCAAAAACTTCCCTTTTATGCATTAAATCTTTAAAATCTTGTGGAATCAAAAATCTTGGACTTGAAACATTTAATTTGTTTAAATATTTAGTATCTCCTGTAGAAATAAATTTTTTAAACTCAGTACTCTCAGGATTGAAATTTGAAAAAATTTGGGGCTCGCTAAGAGCTTTTTCCTTAATAAGAGTAGAAATTAAATTTATTTGATCTGTATTTAAGATAACACTTTTTATTTCAGAATCTTTTGAAGCTACTACAAATATATTAAACCCCAAGAATTTTTTTTGGCCCAAATGAACAATATTCAATTTGTTTTCAGCTGCTAAATCAAATAACTTCTTGTATAAACTTAGATCATCAGTTGTTTTTAGATCACTATCATAAGCTACAACATTTAAATTTCCTGTTTCTTGTGATACAAACATGCCTATCGTGTATTCCGGATTCTTTTGACCACTAAGATTTACTTTGCCTTGTACGTCAATTGAACGCTCAACTAGCATCAGAGAATTTTTTTGCATCATAACTTTTGGAGCTAAGATTTCTTGTATATTCGTAGTTATCGTACCTCTGTTAGTATGATCTAAAAAAAACAATTCTGCATTGTCATAATTGTAACCATAATAATCCAAAAAACCCTTTTCTGTTATTTGATCTTTAAAATTAATCTTATTGTACTGAACTAACATCGAATCAATATTCCTGAACACCTTGCCATAACCTTGAGTAAACACTCCTTTTTCATTGTTTATTATCGCATACATCGTATTATACATTGTTACTTTGTCATTAGATAACATTGCTTGATGCAAATCAATAAAAACCTTTTGAGCCGCGGGACCATAATTATTAGGATCCCAACCCGCATTGCCGTAACCCCAAGATTGATACGAATATTTTCTATAAATACTACCGTAAACCACAGAGGCAGAAAAATATAACAAATTTGTTTTTGATTTTCCAATCATACCCAACATCGAATATCGCGTTTGATATTTATTACCTTTGTACTCTATATCTTTACTACTTACACCCCAAAAGATTAACGACAATATTAAAACGTCTAAATCTAGATGAAAAAACAATACAGCACCTAAAGTTAAAAACAAACTTGCTGCAGATACTAGAATTGGCCAGGGGGATTCATAAATGAACTTTTCGATTTTTTTTCTAATTCTATTCATTTGATTTTAATAAAAAAAAAACTTACATTACTATAATTCACCGTATACCTTAAATTTTAACTATAGTATAACGTAAGAAAACAACAACACCAAAAATAAAAACAAATCAATATTACGCAACTACGTATAAAGTCGCCCCAACGATTAAAATGAAACAACATGAATTTTTTTCTTTAACCAAAAATAGTGTTGTAACCATTATTTCAATAATTTGGTGTTAATATATTCTTTTAAAGGAAAAAACTCGCTTTGAATATCGTTATTATTATACATTTCAAGTTCAATATTCTCTGGAGATAAAATACTAGTTATTAGCAAATAAAACAAATAATCCATATTATAAAATAATTTATACAAACTATACCAAGGTAATAAAACTATAAACTTGTCTAAACAAAAAATATAATTCATATAAAAAAACAAAGTCAAATTGGTAAAGCTAAAATCTAAACCAAAAAAACTTTTTTTTCTCAAACTTATTATTTTTAATAGATGTAAGTTGCAATATATCACATTTGTGACAATACATTAAATTTTTGCAGGCAAGCAATTAACTTTTGTGTATAATACATATACTTTTTATTCTACTGCAATAAAATCGGAGCGACAGGACTTGAACCCGCAACCTTTCGGACCCAAACCGAACACTCTACCAATTGAGCTACGCTCCGCTATAATTATTTTTATTTATAGTATTTTAGTAAACTTGATAAACGTTAACAATTTTTAAAATCCTATAATAATAAAACACTAAATTATTAGGAATTATACTACGTAACCCAAAACACAACTTTTATTTTGCTATGAGCTTGAAAAAAAAAAAAAATAACATTTTTATATTTGTCCAGCAGCAGATTCTTCTACCACTACCCTGTTACGACTTCACTCCAGTCCTCAATATTGTCGTCGCATCAACCACTACACTTGATATCCAAACTCGGGTTTTTCGCGAAAAAATATCACTAAAACTTTAAGAGTATATCTTTAGCATAGCCTTAGCCTCAACTTCAAACTATACGGATTTCCATAGCGTGACGGGCGGTGTGTACTAGACTTGGATACACATTCACCGTAGCGTGATGATCTACGATTACTAGGGATTCCAGCTTCATGCTCTTGAGTTTCAAAGAACAATCAGAACTAAGATTTCGTTTCTAGGTTCGCTAAGGTTCACACCTTCGCTTCTTATTGTCGATAACCTTTGTAGCACATGACGTAGCCCAGTCCATAAGGGCCATAATGATTTGACATCGACCTACTTCCTCCCAGAACGTGTCTGGGCAGTGTAGATAATATGTTTTTTTTTACCTGCTGTTTTTTAAAAAACATTAACAATTATCCATTAGGGTTGCGCTCGTTAATGGAATTAACCGCACACTTCACAGCACGAACTGACGACAACCATGCAGCGCCTGTAGTGAGGTTATACTAAATTTTTATTAAAAGATGATCCAGTGAAATTACAAAACACAGCGCCAACTCATGTTTCGTAACCCCACCCTTTGAATCCAAACCTCTATGCAAGAAATGGTAAGATTATGCGCGGTTTATCGAATTAAACCACATGCTCCACCCCTTGTACAAGCCTCCGTCAATTCCTTTGAGTTTCAACCTTGCGGCCGTACTTCCCAGGCGGAGTGTTTCACGCGTTAGCTCAAATCCCTCTAAAGCTCCATAACTAGATCACAGTCTAATTAATACCTTAAAAGATTGAACACTCAGTGTTTACAGTTTGGACTACAGGGGTCTCTAATCCCTTTTGCTCCCCAAACCTTAGTACCTTAGTGTCAGAACCAAGTCGATACTCGCCTTCGCCTTCGTCCGTCTTCCACATATCAACGAATTTCACTGCTACATGAGGAATACGAATATCGCCCTAGGAACTCAAGCAAAGGAGTATACATAATTAAGCCGAAAAGACATAACGCCAGTATTTGACTTAAAGCTCACTTCGCCACCTACGTACCCTTTACGCCCAGTCAACACGAATAACACTAGCCCCCTCCGTTTTACCGCGGCTGCTGGCACGAAGTTAGCCGGGGCTTTATATTTACAAATCTTCAATTACACTATTATTGTTAATTGAAAACTTTGGGAAAAATTAAATTCAATTTTAATGGAGAAGTTAAGCATTCCCTCATATATAATTTTTTTACCAAGGTACTGTCACTATTATCCCTGTAAACAGAGGTTTACAATAACCCATCTTCGAACCCTAACTTTATGAAATTTTGTAATCCGTTTTCGAACCTCCAGTTAGGTTTACAAAATTTTTTTGCGTCCCTCATGCAACATGACTGAATCGAGCTTTCGCCCATTGTTCAAGATTCCCTACTGCAGCCTCCCGAGGGAGTCCGGACCTTATTGCAGTTCCGATGTGGCTGTACATCCTCTCAGACCAGCTAAAGATCGCAGGCTTGGTAGGCCTTTACCCTACCAACTACCTAATCTTACAAAGGCAAATCAAATAAAGCGACACAGTCTTTTTATTCGGGATCTACCCAAACTTTATGATTTCTTTCCTTTTTGTTACTCACCCGTACGCCACTTTATCAAAACGTTCGACTCGCATGTATCATGTCTGTTACTAGCATTCACTCGGAGCCAGGATCAAACTCAATTATATTTTTTTACTTTACCTAATTTATAGAGTAATGAACTCTTTTATCTCTGTGTTCGGCGGGGAATGGACTTGAACCATTACCCTTGGGTCATGAGCCCAATATGCTACATTAACACTACCCCGCCTTTTATTCACTGATACCAAAACGTTTCATTACAGTGCCACGCAATAAATCAACTTTCGAGAATTGAAGTGTAGACGTGAGATTAATATTTAAATATTGATTTCACCAACTACTTAATTTTACTTACCCATTTATCTTTAGTTGAAAAAAATTTTTCATTATTAATTGAAATTCTTGAAAAAGAACCCATGACTATATTTCTAAATATTCTTTCATGTAAAATTATTCTTTTTGCAAAAATAGCGTCTATTAATAAGTAAATTTTAAACGAAGAACCAGAATAATCTTGATCTAATTTAAAGTTTTTCAAAAAATCTTTACCTAAAAAATCACACGCATAACGAGTTATTATTTTGTATTCTTGATCTAATTTATACCTTAAACACATTTTTTTTAACAGTTTGAAATCCAAATTATAAATCTTAGACAAATACTGCAAATTTAATTTTATTCTACATAAATTAAGAGGAGCTAAAAAAGATTTAGAAAAGTCAATTAAATCTATATTAAATCCACCTAGCAATTTAGGCAATTCTAAATCAAAATGGTCTAAATTTTCACCTTTAAAATTTGAGCAAAAATTTTTATTCTGAATGTAAAAAAAAGAATCAATACCCGGATATTTAAATAAATATTCAAGAAAGTTTTCAACCAAAATTGTATAACTTTTTAGAGTAAAGCTATTATTACAAAAATTATACAAATTCTTACTTATATTTGATACAAATACACTGTAATTTACATCATTAAAATCATTTCTAATTAGTTCTTTAACTATAAAAAAATATAAAATTGATTGTTGTTGTGATAAATCTTTAGTTTTACTTTCCAATATTAATTTCAACTCTGCGGTTATAATTTCATAATTAAAATAATTTTTAGTTATGACTTTCAACGAATTTAAACCTGGAGTATATTCATTCAAATATACCATGTCATTATAATATATAAGATATTCCAACATTTGAGAAGCTAAAATTTCATCTATAATTTTATTTTTTGATTCTTCAAAAAATAAAATTTTTTCGCTAAAAACATTATTAAAACTAAATTCAGATTTTACGTTTGAAGACAACGGCTCTAATTTATTTTCTAAATCTTTTAAAAATCTTTCCGCTTTTGCTACACCTAATTTCAAATTTTTGTAATAATTATACGTTTGTTTTAAAGCCATTAAAAAAATTTTGACATCCCAGCAAAGTAACTAATGTTACTTCCAAAAGGCAATCTTTGATTATTACTATCCAATAACCTTATGCTAATAAAACTCTTATAATCAATGTACAAATCTTTGGGTCTAGCATAATAAACTAAATTCTTTAACAATAGATGTCTAAATGAATTTTTTCTTTTTGATTGCAATTCAACATCTAATTTTATAGGAGTAAATATAGGTACATTATACCCTAAATTTGTTATCTTTTTAAACTTAAAGAAAGAACCCTTATCATTTTCGGACATGCACAAAACTTTATTGTGTTTTATTAATTGTCTACTTTGACGCATCGTAACGCAAAAATGACTTCTATATAACATTAAATCTATACGTGAACCAAAAATTGCCCCAAAACTTTTCTGAGAAGAAAAATTCTTTGGGAACTTACGTTCTAAAAACCTATTTCTTTTAATTTTAACCGATTTAGTAATTTTACGTAATTTTTTCCTCAAAAAATGTTCACCAAAAAATATTAAAAATCGACGTCGTTGCGTTAACAACATTCCGCGATAAGTTTGTTTTTTTCTCCTTTTCTCTTGAGCTTTTACAACCACATTAAAATCAAATTCTTTACGATGAAAAAACTTCTTTTTGCGTCGAATAAAAAAACGAGAAAATAAAGTTTTTTTTTCAGTTCTCATATAAGCTTTAGTCTTATTTGGTTTATTAAAATGCTTGATTTTAAACTTAAAATCTTGCTCCAAATACGTCTTCAACTTTTTTGTTAACTGATTTTTCTTATTCTTTAATCCGACAACTCCCCAAATATCGGCCCTTAATCGGCGATAATGTTTATTTTTAACTTTTTTCAACCGCGGATTTATATTCATTTTTGTAACAATAATAATTTTCTATGAAAATAACTTAATCTATTTAATACAATATTGTATTTACTTTTAGAAAAGAAATTATAAATTTTAGAACTATCTTTGATATTGCTAAATTTTCCTTTTCTTATAATAACACTTAAACCTAAAATATAATCTTTTAAAGAAAACGAAGGTCTAATCATTTTCAAATTAAAAATTCCTTTTGTAGATATTAATTCACCTGAAGTAACAAAATAATTTGATACAGGCATATAAATATCAAAATCTAATTTTGATATTGCTGTGTTGAAATTTACGACGAAATTATCTTTTCTATTTAAATTATCATTAACACCAAAGTTAAACAAAATTTTATCATTTTTTAATTCATGAGGAATTTTGTTAAAAACAACAGGTAAATTCAAATATACAGGACTCAAATTTAACTTCGCATTTGCTGTTTCAACTATAAATTTATTATCCTTATAGTTTTCAGAAAAAATTAACAAACTAGTATCATTTTGATTTAACAAACTTTTTGGATTATTGGAATAAATTTCGTAATCATTGTTGTAATTACCAATACTTTTAATCGAATGATAATCAGAATCCAAATCTTTTAATTTCAAATTGCATAAAGGCGAATCTAATCTGGGATTAACATTTAATAAAATTATTTCGCTATATAAAGAAATATCAATGTTTTTTTCGTATTGCAAATAACTGTTTTTAGCTATTAAATTAACATTTACATTTTTTGTATTTAATCTTTGATAAAGATTAAAATTCTTCGAAAATATAGAACCTAATAATATATTTAAACTTAGCTTACTTTGTCTTTTTTTAGAAATTCTTTTTACTAAATAATTAATTACAGAAGTATAAGTATGTTGTCTCAATACTTTTTTAACTTTATTAAATACTTTAATCGACTTTAACTTAAAAATTAACCCCGGAAATTTCAAAGTTTGCTTATCTAAATTTAAAAATAAAAATCTAATATTATCACTTATCCAATCTTCTAAAGGCAATACTCTTACTATTTTTTTTTGATAAATATCTACTCTAATTAAAGGTACAAAACTATCTTGACACGAAGTATATTGTACACTTTTAACGTCCCAAGTACGAAAGTGAAACGCTGTGGGCTTTGCAGTCAAAGCTCCCACAATAAAAAAATATTAACTCCAATTACCCCAAAGATATAAACATAAAAATAAAAATAACCAAACTACATCTACAAAATGCCAGTACCATGCAGCAGCTTCAAATCCAAAATGATTTTCGGCAGTAAAATGATAATTTACAAATCTAACAAATTGTACTACAATGAATATTGTACCTATAATCACATGAGCACCATGAAATCCAGTTAACATAAAAAAAACGCTACCGTAAATTCCATCTGACATAGAAAAAGGAGCATTTACATACTCATAACCTTGTATAGCTGTAAATAATATAGCAAAAAATAAAGTAGCACCCAAACTATCTATTACTACTTGTCGATTTTCTTTTATAATAGCTAAATGGGCTAAAGTTATAGTCGCACCGCTACTCAACAAAATTATTGTATTCAATAATGGAATCTCCCAAGGACTAAACACTTCCATACCAAATGGAGGCCAAACGCTTCCGATCGATACACTTGGAGCTAAACTAGAATGAAAAAAAGCCCAAAAAAAACTAAAAAATAACATAGCTTCGCTTACAATAAACAATATAAAAGCAAATCTTATTGATTTCATTACTATTTCAGAATGTTTTTTTAAAAAAGTTCCTTCTCTTATTACATCTCTCCACCAAAAGCTAGCCAACATAGTTATACTGAACAAACCTAAATATAATAAATCTAAACCTTGCACAAAAAAATGAAAAAACAATACAGCACCTAAAGTTAAAAATAAACTTGCTGTGGATACTAAAAATGGCCAGGGGGATTCATCTACTAAATGATATTTATGTCTCACTTTACTACTCATAATAATACTTTATTTTCTTACTTGGTGTTGAATGTAGCGTTAAATATATACAAGCAATAATTGCTAAAAGCAATAAATAACCGGCTAATATAAAATAAGGATATTGTTCTATGAAAAAACTTTTTGCAAATAATTCCAAATCATTTTGGTATTCGAAGATATTGCAATAATCATTAAAAGTTGTTGGATTGTTATAATTGAATATTATAATTAACACCAAAAATAAAAGCATCATAGCTAAATAACTTTTATTATTTTTAGAATAATTAAAGAATCTCAAATTTAATAATAAGATTACAAAAATGAATAATACACAAATTGCTCCTACATACACTATTAAATAAGCTAAAGCTAAAAATTCTAATTTTACGCTAAAAAGTATGAAACTAAAATTTATAAACGTTAAAATCAATGCCAACAAACTATATATAGGATTATTGTTTATCAATATAAAAATTGGCAACACTATAATCATAGAAAAAAAAAAGGACATTTGATATTATATTTTTTGTTTTTTTATTTTTTTTTAAATTCTAATTTAACTAATTTACGCAAATCAACTTTAAAACAAATAGCAGCTAAGAAAAATACGAAAGTACTAAAAGTGGTTAAAATACTTCCATAACTTGCTATTAAATTATAAGCAGCAAAACTATCTGGATAATCTGGTATTCTACGTGGCATACCAGCTAAACCTAAGAAATGCATAGGAAAAAAAGTCAAATTTACACCAATAAATGTAGTCCAAAAATGAACAAAACCAAAAAATTCAGAATATCTATAATTATAAAAATTCTTCTTATTTCCAGGAACTTTTGGTTTAGTAAAACTTTTGAAAAAAGAAAACCAATAATAAAAAGCAGCGAATACAGCAAACACAGCTCCCATACTTAAAACGTAATGAAAATGTGCTACAACATAATAAGTGTCATGAAACGCAATATCCAACCCAGAATTAGCCAAGACAACTCCAGACAAACCTCCTAAAGTAAATAAAATTATGAATCCTAAAACAAATAATAAAGGTGTTTTCATTAGTAAATAACTACCAAACATACTAGCTAACCAGCTAAAAATCTTAATACCAGTAGGAACTGCTATAATCATAGTAGCCGCAGTAAAATAAGCTCTTGTATCAACATCAAGACCTACAGTATACATATGATGCGCCCATACGATGAAACCTAAAATACCAATACTTAACATAGCATATACCATACCTAAATATCCAAAAATAGGTTTTTGAGCATAAGTTTGAATTATAACGCTTACAATACCAAATCCTGGTAAAATCAAAATATATACCTCAGGATGACCGAAAAACCAAAATAAGTGTTGGTATAATATAGGATCACCTCCACCGGCAGGATCAAAAAAAGTAGTGTTCAAATTTCTATCAGTTAATAACATTGTAATCGCTCCAGCTAATACAGGTAAACTTAATAATAATAATACTGCAGTAATTAATACAGCCCATACAAATAAACTCAATCTATGGAAAATCATTCCTTGAATTCTCATATTAAAAATAGTACATATAAAATTTATGGCACCTAATAAACTCGAAACACCAGCTAAATGTAAACTAAAAATAGCTAAATCTACACTAGCGCCTGAATGAGCGGCTATACTACTTAAAGGTGGATAAACAGTCCAACCAGTACCAGCACCAACTTCTACATAACTACTTAAAACTAATAAAAATAAACTACTAGGTAACAACCAAAAACTTATATTGTTTAATCTTGGAAAAGCCATATCAGGAGCTCCTAAAATTAAAGGAACAAACCAATTTCCAAAACCTCCAATTAAAGCTGGCATTACGAAAAAAAAAATCATTATCAATGCATGAGCGGTAACTATACTGTTATATAATTGAAAATTACCTTCAAATATACCGTTACCTGGTGTAGCTAATTCTATACGCATTAATACGCTTAACATTAATCCTAAGAATCCTGCGCCTAAAGCAAAGCTTAAATATAGTGTACCTATATCTTTATGGTTTGTGCTAAATACCCATCTTCGAATAAAATTATATAAATCCTTAGTTAACATCTTAAATTAATAAATATTTTATATATTTTTTTAAATTATCAGGCAAATGCTTTAAATAATCACTCCTGTAATAATATTTATGTTCATACATGTGTTCAATTAAATGAACATCTAAAATAAAATTTAATTTATTCATCACAAATGTATTTGCGATGTATATTAATTGATACGTCCCGTAATAAGGGGCTAGAATTAAAGAATAATTCATTATTAAATTATTGGCAGTTATTTCATAGATAATTACGCAAACAATTATAACAGTAAATAAATACTTTAAAACATATGAAGTATATCTATCTATAACAATAGCAAACCTGTGATTCGATATTTTAGAAAAAAAAAAAAACGTTTTTTTTTTACTTAACGTAGAATATTCGTAAAAAATATTGCTATAAATTGAGTAATTTTTCAACGATCTAAATAGCAAATAATAATGAACTTTAAGAAAAGTTATTTTAGTATATAAAAAAACAATTTTCCTAACTATAATAATTAAATAAACAATCAAAATTATAATAATAACTTTCCACATTGTAATGTTATCTTTATTTAAAATAATTTTCAAATCGAAAACCCTGTGTTCTCTGTTGAAAAACCTTATTATTATTAAAATATAGATATTAAAAAAAAATAAATAAAATATATTTAAAGGCAAATAATCGTAAACATGAAAATCTTCTTTTTTTTTTAATAGAAAATACAAATATTTAAAAATAATTATCAATATTAATACTACTAACATTTAGATTTAACAATGGATGATTTTTTTGAAATAAAATACTTGCATTTTTTTCTTTAGAATGAAAAAATTTTCTGAAAAAACTTACTGAAATTAGACTAAAACAATATTGGTTCAATACCAATTTGTTTAAATAAACACGTTCTAAGAGAATCATAATTTGTTTAAAATATTTATTACTACTATCTAATACAAAATCACAAGGCAAATATTTAATTTCAGAAAAATCCAATATAAACTTTTGTAATTTCTCAACAGGATATAAATTAGATTCTAAGCATAAATTAATTAACATTATATAAGATGTAACATTTAAATTTTTTTTAAAATTTTCTATTACTAAATTCAAATGATCTAACGAATATTTGACATCAAAACAAATATCAAACTCGGTCCTATGGACGATATTAGGATACAATATAGATAAATGTTTCAAACTTAAAAACATATCGATATCAATAATTGAGATGCAATTAGTTATTTTAGAAATTTTAATAAACTTGAAATCGACTAATAAATCAATAAATGAATTTGCTGCTTTTCTCGCTGATTCAAAATCTTTCTTCTCTAAATTATACAAATTTTGGCTCAAATAAACCAAAAATTCTTTTCGATTTATTTCGTTTTCGCTATTACCAAATAACGACGCTACCAAAACATCAATTACTACGGCAATTACAACTTTATTTACGACATCAGAAATACCAAATTTTTGCCTCAAAAGATCTGAAAGCCTTTTATACCAACACGTTTCAGTTAAATAATCATTAAATAAAAACTTTGTATAAAGTTTTTGCACCAAAAATTCCAATTCATCCAAAGAATAACTGGAAACCACATATTCTTTTTTTTTTAAATTAAAAACTTCATATTTTTTTTCTTTTTTTTCGTCAGTTATATTTTCAATAAAAAAATCGATAAAATTATAACCTTGCTTTATACCGTAATAATTTTCTTTATATTCTTGTATTTTGTTCATTATTTAATTTATATTATCCAATAAATGCCAACCTGTATAAATTTTTGGGCCGTTTAACGGGATTTTATTAAGACTTATCAAATCACCCTTAAAAGCAAATTCATTCAAAAATGAATCCGATTTTTTAACTAAACTTATTGAATTATATTCTTGGCTAGCCAAATGCATTAATCGTGCTTTATTATAGTGACGCAATAATTCTAGCTTCGTTTTTTGATCAAAAATGTGATTTGGTTTCATATCAGCGACAAAATATATATTACATGAAAATTGTTTGTTCTTATGTTGGCCATGCACCATTTGAGTAAAACTCATTAAATTCGTAATTTTCAAATCACCGTAATATTTATATGTAATGCCATTCTCTAAAATAGCAACACATACAAAATCCGGGCAAGAATTAGAAGTCAAATTGCTTTTTGACATTGGCACAACAATATTACTTCTATTCAAATCCATACTATTTATACTTGAAATTTTTGGCATAATACTAGCACACATCAACTCTTGCAACGTATTTAATTTTTTGTCTACTAAAGCTTTAGTAGACAAGTGGTTAGAGTCTCTCAACAAATAAGGATCTATACTTCTATTTAAGATATTACTGGAATTTATTAATGATTGAATACCAAAACCTTGCCAATTCCAACTTACGACGGGAGAAACACTAGTAATTGCTTTCTGTATCACAACATCACTTTTGTATACATTATAACCTAAAGAGGTTTCAAATTTAAAACTAATATCATGACTTCGGAGCAACGAAATATCTTCACATGTTTGATAAATACTTTTTAAATCCATAGTTTTGTGAGCTTTTTCTAACCCTGTTAAAAAACTATTTAAATCCGTATAATTACGAGAAAAAAACAGTTTCGACACATTATTAAATCGACTTTGAGGAACTATTATAGTTTTAGTAGCATATAACAAAGATTTCATTTTTTTTTATTTTTTTTTAAATCTCATATTGGCAGAATAAAATTCAAAATATACGTATTTAATTAAAGTAATTAATGGATTCTTAAAACTATCAAATTCTTTGTTATAAGGTAAATCCAAGAAATAAGGTAAATAAATATTAAAATCTTTTGAATCAATTCTTTCTAATAAATAATTCTCGAATTTTTTTACTAAAGCTAAAGGAACTTTGTTCAAAAATCCGAAACTACCAGCATACACTACTAATAACTCTTGGTATAAAGCCAATGGAGCATTAGGAGCTTGTTTCAATAATTCAGTTAATAAAGCACCACGATCTAGAATTTTACGAGTAGTAGCATCAATATCTGCATCAAATTGGCTAAAAGCACTCAACTCACGGTACTGAGCTAATTCCAAACGTAGATTACTAGCAACTTGTTTAAAAGCAAAAGGTTGGGCAGCACTTCCTACGCGAGACACAGAAAATCCTACGTTTACAGCAGGTCTAATACCTTTAAAGAATAATTTTTTGTCTAAAAAGATTTGACCATCGGTAATACTAATAACGTTAGTTGGAATATATCCAGCAACATCACCAGCTTGTGTTTCTACGATAGGTAAAGCAGTCAAACTTCCCTCACCATGTAATTCATTTAATTTAGCAGCTCTTTCCAATAAACGAGAATGAGTATAAAAAATATCCCCTGGAAAAGCCTCACGTCCTGGTGGGCGGCGTAATAATAAACTTAATTGACGATAAGCAGTAGCATGCTTAGTTAAATCATCATATACAATCAAAGCGTGACGACCAGAATCACGGAAATATTCACCTATGGCACATCCTGTATAAGGAGCAATATATTGTAAAGCGGCAGACTCGGAAGCGGTAGCAGCTACTACAATAGTATATTCCATAGCACCATGTTTTTCTAATAAGTTAGTTAAACTTAACACGCTAGAACGTTTTTGACCTATAGCAACGTAAATGCAATACATTTCTAAACTATATTTATTTTGATTTTTTTGATTCAATATAGTATCAACGGCTAAAGTTGATTTTCCAGTTTGACGATCACCAATAATCAACTCACGTTGTCCACGACCAATTGGAAATAAAGCATCAACAATTTTATATCCAGTTAATAAAGGCTCGCGAATAGTTTTTCTTGTAATAATACCTGGAGCTTTTCTTTCAACGCGCATTTTTCTTTTTTCGCTCGGATGCTTAATAGCAGCTTTTCCGTCAATTGGTTGACCTAAAGCATTTAAAACACGACCTAATAAGGCATCGCTCACAGTTAAATCTAATAATTTTCCATGACCTACTACAACATCATTTTGTTTAATTTTATAATCATCACCAAAAATGACACAACCTACGGAATCTCTTTCCAAATTTAAAGCCATTCCAAAAATTCCACGACCACTAAATTCTACCATTTCACCAACTTTGATATCGTTTAATCCCCATACGAAAGCAACACCATCTTTAACACTCAAGACTTCACCAATATTTTTTAAACGATTTTTTTTTGCAAAATTAAAAGTAACAATTTTGTTTTTTAATAGACTAGGTTTCAATACTTTTTTTTTCATAGAAAAAAAAAAAATCGAGAACCCAACTAGGCTACTTCCTTATTTTTATTAGACTAAAAATAATAATTTTTAATTTAACAAATATTTTTCTATATATATTTTAAGATATTCAGGCATTTCGTCAATATATTTAGCCCGATGTTCAGAATTATTAAAATATTCGTATAAATATATATATTGAGTTATTTGAATATCATACAAATAGTACATTTTATTACAAATAAAAATAATCAAATTTATAATTAATTGATATAAACCAAAAAAAGGTAGCAATATTATAGAATAATTTAACATAAAATCATTAAAATAAATCTCAAAAAGAACTAAAAACAACATTAAAATATAACCACCATATTTAAAAAAAAGTTTTAAAAATTTAGTTATTATATTAGAAATATAAATATTGTTTTTTGTTCCAAAGATTTAAAACTATATATCACGTTTTGATACTTATAATTTTTTTTAACGAAAAAAAAAATGTACCTTTAATAAAGTTATCTTTGTATAAAACATTAAAATATTTCTAAGATTTATAATTAACCAAATTACAACAACAACACCAATAATAGAATAAAAGTTTAAATTAATCTGATTAATCACAATTTTCAAGTCTAAAATTCTTACTCCTTTAATCAAATTAGAAAACCTGAATAAAAATAAAAAAAAATATACAACAGATGAAAAAAAAAATAATCATAAACATGCAAATCTCTCCTTTTTTTTAATTTAACGTATATAAAATTAGTTAATATAGCTATAATTAATATAAAAATTATTTTAAATAAATACCTCATAAATATTATGATTTAAATTTAATCTAGGATCAGTTTTTTGTAATAAAATGTTACCTACCTTCTCTTTTGAAAAAAAATAATTTTCAAAACAACTAATTGCTATAACATTAAAACAATACTCATTCAAAATAAGTTTGTTTAAATGTATTCTCTCAAAAAGAGCGATAGCTTTATTGTTTTTAATCAAAATATTTTTTGGAAAAATTTCAATTTGATTGAAATCTAAAACAAAACCTCTAATTTCTTCTAAATTTACTCCTTCTTCCAGACTCAAAATTTGTAATAAATTGTTGTAAACATCCAAGTTTACATTGTTCACATAACTAAAAATAATTTTACTTAAATTTAATAACGAATAATTCGTACTATATTTTATACTAAATTGACAACCACTAAAAACATCCACCATTTGATTTCTCATGTATTTCATTGAAGAAAACAAATTCAAATCTATTAATGAAATACTAAAAAAAGACTCTTTAAGTATTTTTTCTTCAACGAAAATACTTAAAATTAAATTCGCCATTTCTGTGTTTACATTGGTATTATTAAGCACACATTTATCCATGATATTTACTATTTTTTTTTAAAATTCAGATTTTGATAATTTATTCTCTAATACACTTTGGTTCAAAGTCATTTCTTTCAATAACAAAAAAAACAATTTTACTATTACGGAATAATTGTTCAACACTACAATATTAGTTGTTTTTAATTTTGCAACTAAATTATTATACACTTTATTAAAACTTGTTGCTTTCAAAATTTGGTTTCGAAATACAAAGTCTAAATAAAATTCTTGCAACCGCGTATTAATATTTTTGCTATAGATAGCAAAATATTTATCTAGTTTATAATCATAAATCGTTATGATATTTGAACTCGTTATTTCTGATTCAGATTTTTTTAATTCAAAAATTAAAGAATCTAAATACTCAAAACCTTTATCTACACCATAAATTATATTTTTATATTGTTTAATAATATTGTATATTTCTTTTTTTTCCATTTTTTTTTTAATTGTAAAAATTTTTTAACATATCAAGGGTTAAAAATTTTGAAGTATTCAAAGGAATTCTATTCCAAGAATCAATATCACGCTTTATTAAAAAATAATTGAAATGAGGCAAAGAACTATTTGCAACTTTAATAGCAATTAAATCATTACTTTTAATATTAAAATTATATACATCATGATATGACTTTATTAAAAAGGGTTGTAACGCAGAACTAAAAACGTGATTTTGATTCACATCACCTAAAACATGAATATTACAATAAACATTTTTTCCTGTTAATTGTCCCTGAACTGTCATCTCAAATTGTTTCAAAGTAGTTCTTTTCAAATCAATATAATAAATATATTGGTCGCCATCTAACGTGACCCAACAACCTAAATAATCAGGCCTCGATTGACCGGTTAAATTTTTATAATTAAAAGGAATATTATAAATGGCATTATTGAAACTTAGCTTATTTATCGACATAAATTTTGGTGCTGCGTTAGCACAAATTATCTCCTGAGTTGTGTTTAATCTTTTATCTACATAAACTTTTTGATTAAATCCTCCCGTATTTATTTGTGTTAAATGTTCCGAATCTAATTTATTATAAAATTTTGGCATATTATGAAATAAAGATTGTATGCTGTAAGGAGTCAAGTTCTAAGGGTTCACTTGACCTAAGATATCTATATGGTTACAAAAACCACCAAAATTATTATTTGCATAACTTAAATTAAGTATTACCTAAAAAAACATCTTCAATCACTGTTGCTATCATTGGTACATTTTTTGTCGCTAATCCTGTAAGATAATAGCTGTCCAAATGTTGCAAACTATTAAAATTCCTGTGTAATATAGATGTACTTTTTTTCTGTAAAATTGATAAGATATTCCCTGAATATGATAATAAATTTGTTTTGTGATTATGTTGTAGTAATGATTTCATTTTTTTTTATAGAGCTTTTACGATTTCTAAAAATTCATTCATCGAAACTACGTTTATTTTTATAGGCATAAATCCATGATTTACACCGCATAACTCAGAGCATTGACCATAAAAAGTCCCTTCTCTTTTTACATAAACACTAGTTTGGTTTAATCTTCCTGGAACAGCATCTACTTTTATCCCAAAACTTGGCACAGCAAAACTATGTAATACGTCACTAGCAGTGATCAAAAATCTTACATGAGTATTTACTGGTAAAACTAACTTATTGTCTACTTCTAACAATCTAAAGTCACCTTTTTGCAATTCAGCTTCTGGAATCATATAGCTATCAAAATTAAATTTTACACTAGGGTCGTTACATTCATACTGCCAGTACCATTGGTGCCCTATAACTTTTACTGTCATTTTAGGGTCTATTACTTCATCCATAGAGTACAATAATGCAAAACTTGGTACAGCTATTAATAATAATATAAAAGCTGGCACTAAAGTCCAAACTACCTCTAATAAAGTTCCGTGTACAATATTATTCAATACTAAATAATTTTTTTGGAATAAATTCAAACTCTTTTTTGTTGGAAACATCCAAAGATAATAGAATTTGTGCAATAAACTAAAAAATAAATATAAAACTAAAGTCAAAATTAAAATTAAAAAAAAAAATATATTATGATGTAAATCGATAATACCTTCCATTATAGGAGTTGCAGGGTCTTGAAATGTAAACTGTAATAATCGTGGTATATCGAAAAAATTCATATTTTATTAATGTCCGTGTACATGATAACTGTCGTGCAAATATATACATAACAATATACTAAAGATATAAGCTTGCAAGAAAGCAATACCTAATTCTAAACAAAAAACTGCCAACAACAAAATAAAAGGAATAAAACTAAAAATAGCAGCTTTAGTAAAAACTAATACAACGCTACCTCCTACTAAGTGTAATAATACGTGACCGGCTAACATGTTTACAAATAATCGAATACTTAAACTAAAAGGTCTTAAACTAAAACTTAAAATTTCTACTACCATCAATAATGGTCTTAACCATAGAGGAACATTTGTTGGCCAAAAAATATTAAACACTTTCAATCCAATAGTTTTAAAAGCAACGATTACCCAAGCAACAAAAAATCCAAAACCTAAGCAAAACGTAACTACTACATGACTAGTAACGGCAAAACTCAAAGGTATCAATCCTAATAAATTATTAACTAAAATGAAAAAAAACACACTGAATATAGCTGGAAAATATATTTTAGCTTTTTTTCCGGCTTGATCTACTAACATACTAAAAATAAAGCTATAAAATATTTCTATAACACTTTGCCAGTAATTTGGTATTAAAGACAAACTTTTAGTAATCATAGTACTAAAGAAAAATATTACGCTTAAAGATATTAATAAAAACAAAGTCAAATTGGTAAAGCTAAAATCTAAACCAAAAAAACTTATTCTTTGTAAAACTATTACTTCAAATTGTTCAAAAGGCGAATTCATCATGTTTTCTGATATTTTTTCAACTAACTCTAAACACAAAGTTTGAGTTTCTAACATTTGCGGTACCATTTGATTTAAAGTCAAAGGTAATAAAGTTTCATAAGCTTTATGAGCTAACTCAGGACCCAACTCTTTTATTACACTACCACTTACAAAAGAACTTTCACCAAAATGTCTTAAAAGTTCTGCGTTTTGAAGCATTAAATCTTGAAGATTAGTCATATAATCTTCGGGATTATTCCGACCAAAAATATCTATCAATTTTTTTGTAAAACTATCTAATACAATCGGCTCGCCCCTTGGATTTAACGTAGGATTACCTCGATTTTCTATCCATCTGTTGACAAAAATCATAACATTTTGCTTAAAATTAGGGTCTTCCACTAAATTGTACCATAAAACACTAAATACTACGACACCCAGAAAGCTACCTAAAATAATATGACCCGCGTAATCAAAAGTAAACCCAAAAACAAGATCAAAGTATTTTCCAACATAATATTTTACTGGATGATCGCGAATATATTCTAAATCTCTTAAATCCATTAACAGCTGCCCTTCTTTCAATTTGGGTATCTGATACATGTCTATTTGATTTCTTATTCTCTCGTAACTTTTAGCATCTGCGTAATCCAAATTAAAATCCCAAAAAAATTCTTCTATCCAAGGATCTTTTACAAAACCATATCTACAATCCCTGTAGGTTAAAAAACTAATAGAACTATACCTTGCGGCAAATTCTTTTTGAACTGCGACGTTTATTTGTTCTAAGGTCAAACCTTTATACAAATAAAAATTACAAGTATAGTTAAAATACTCCCTTGTCATAATAATCCCATTAAACATAGCACTGGTATAAACATCAACGTCTTCCATTTTTGCTTTCGCAAACAAAACCAAAGATAACCAAAAATTGTTGAAAAACCAATACCACCACCTCTTGATTACTATGCCGAAAAGCACTAAAACTACTAACCAAACACAAAAAACTTTGCTAGTCAACCAATAATATTTGGTTGAAAACATTGTTAATTGAAACTGTAATTCATATAATACATCATGTTGAAACTTATAAACTAATACACTCGTTATTATAATAGTAAAAATAAAACAGCACCAGTATCTAAAAATTTTTTCACCTTCAGACAAAGGTGCCGTTAAATTCTGCCAATATGTCTTTTTGTTAACCGGATCTTTTACATAAAATTGATTAGTATTCCATTTCCAATTCATTATTTTCTTAGATTGTAAAAATTTAATAATAAGCTTAGACCTATAGCTGTATCTACAGCGGCCACACTAAATAATATCAATGATATCGACTGTCCTAAAAAATCATCGAATAATATACTTCCAAATATGAAATTTATATTTACGGCTAATAATAATAATTCTAGCGCAAATAAAACAAACAAATAATTAGGTTTTAGAATTAATATAAGTAGGGATATTGTGAATAAGGTTAGTGTAATGTTTAATATCATGAATTTTTTTCGTTTAAATAAGGGTTCTCTTTTAAGAATACTCTAAAAGATTGTTGAAACTCAATTTCTTTAAATTGAATTTTTTTGTTTGACACGCTGTAAACTAAATCAAAATAACCTTGCACTGGAAAATCTTTTCTCAGAGCATAACTAGGAAATCCGTAATCCGTAAGAATTCTACGCAGATCAGGATGTTCATTATAAAAAACACCAAAAAAATCAAAAGCTTCTCTTTCTAACCATTCACTACTAGGAAATATATCTACTAAGCTTTGACTATTTGTGTTCTGACGACAGAAAAAAATAAATTTTTCGGATTTAAAGTAATCAATTAAACCATAATATAATAAAAATCTTTTCTTTGAAAAAGAAGGATAATCCACAATACTATGATCAAATAAATTTAAATTAAATAATTGTTTTAAAGAAAAAAAAAAAGTTTTAGAGATTTCGTTGATCTTAAAACTTTGAGAGTTAGAACTTTTTTTTGCTAGACTAAGATTTCTGTTTAAACCACTTGTAAGTAATATGAATTTGTTCATTTTAATTTTTTGATTGTTTTTCTTTTTATGTAGATAGGTTCTATTTTTTTTCGGCTGACATATTCAAAATCTATAGTACTTAAGGGTAAAGCTTTTTCGCGCAAGAAATACAATTTATTCCTTTTGGTTTTTAATGATAAAATATTTTTAGCAAATCCAATCGTTAAAATAGCCGGAGAATACAATGGAAAGATCATCTCAATGGGAAACCCATCTAAAACATTTCTCAAACTAAAACTAGTATTAATGCTCAAATTATCAATTTTATAATCAAAACAATAACCCAAAAAGCAGTATTGTAGCACGTCTTTAGTTTTTTTTTCCGAAATGTTTGTTCTTTGTTTTTTCGAAACTTTCACATATTCGGCTATATCAAACTTAGTGAACTGTGTTTTCCATAGCACTTTAATCACTTTACCACCAAAACTAAATTTTTTGTTTAATTGGTCAGAGGAAAAATTTAACGTATCATTTTTTTCTTGTGATATATTTGTCAATAACTTTTGTTTTTTTATAACTTGATTTAACATAAGATTTTTATTACATTTTTATGAAATACTGCACCTTTTAAAATATATTTTTTGATTTTTTCAAAATTTAATCCTAAAAGTTTGGTTTTTTTTTTTTCGTAAAACCCTTGATGATATTTTTTTGCAAAATGAAAAAACCCCACTTTATCCAATCTGCTATTAGAACCAGATCTTTTGCGAGATATTACAATATGATAACTTGGGGTTTTTCTATTTTTCGAAACTTTAATTAATTTGAACTCTAATCTTTTAACTTCTTTTCCTAATTTCTTTTCTTTTATTTTCATAAACTCATCAAATATATACATACAAAATATACACTAGGATAGAAAAAAAATAACATATTAATAACACTCATTGTCATAAACAATATTGCTATTTCTTTTGGAATTTCTTGACTAGCCATAATATATAATTTTTTAGCAAAATAAACTATTTTTATTAAACGTAAATAATAATAACAACTCAAAACACTGAAAAATATCAAAGCTAATAAAATAAAATTATAATTTCTATCCGCTACCGCCATAAATAGAAAAAACTTTGGAAAAAACCCAAAAAAAGGCGGAATACCCGCCAAACTAAATAAACCAAAACTAAAAAGCAAACTCATTAAAGGATTTGTTTTTTTCAATAAAATTAAATCTCTTAAATTTAACAAAATTAAACTGTGATCTAGACGTTTTAAAAACAAAAACGGTATAAATAAAATTACCAATAATATTTGGTAACTAATCAAATAACTATACAACGTAAAATAACTAAAACTTGAATGTAACAACAATGCCGTAAGAAAAAAAGCATTGTTAAATATAGAAGAAAAAGCCATAAATTTCTTATAATTTGTTTGATTTAAAGCCAAAAAACCTCCCACAAACAAACACATGAAAATACATAATATATACATTTTGTTAAAAATTTCTAAATGATTAAAACTACTAAAAACAAACAGTATATGCAATAAAGGTATTTTAGGAATTAAAATAAACAGAAACGTAACGATATGAGAAACTGAATAATAAACTTCAGGTAACCAAACATGAAAAGGGGCAACACCTAGTTTAAAAAACAAACTTACTAAAATAAAAAAAATACCTAGAAAAAATGCAAAATCGGGATAAAAATAAGATAATGCTAATAATTCTTCATAATTTACGCTCGCGGTATTTAAATATAAAATGCTTAACCCAAAAATGAAAAAACTACTGGCTAAACTACCAAAAATAAAATATTTTAAAGCTCCTTCAGAAGCCAGAAAACTTCTAGAACTCCTATACCCAGCTAAACTATACAAAGCAAAACTTTGTAACTCTAAAGCTAAAAACCAAATAAATAAATCACTTGATTGTATCATAATCAACATGCTCAACACAAGGAAAAATAATAGTAATACAAATTCAAAACTCAATTGAGAATTTTTTTTGAAAAAACTAAAACTTATTAAACTAAAAATAAAAAAAAATACTATCAAAATTATCCCTGTAAGATGTACTTGATTAGAATAATAAAAAAAATTATTCTCTATTCTCAATTCTGGAACGCTTGAAACTTTAATAAAAAATAATATAACTAAGCTCCACATAAATAATAAAAAACTAGGTTGAGAAATCCTAATTTTAGTAATTTCCTTTGATTTAAAAAAACCTACTTTTTTATCTGTAGAACCGAAACTTATCATAGATCCAAATAAAATAACTATGATTAAACATACTGAAATGAAAATGACGTCTGCTATACCCAAGATTTCTGAAAAATAATTTTTTGTGTTAATGTTGGCGATCATATTTTTTTTAATGTATAAACCATGTATTTATATAAAACTCCCAGCAATTAAGTAGGAAATTCGGAAAGAATCCGAAGAATATAGTTAAAAATAACAATTTGAATAAAATTAAGAATTCTCTTCTAGTTAAATCAGAAAAATAAAAAATATCTTTTGAAAACTGTCCAAATAAAACGCGCGAAATTAGAACCATAGAATATATAACACTGTAAAACACACCTATCAAACTTAATAAACCGAAAATTATCGAATAATTAAATATTCCAACAATTAATAAAAACTCACTAACAAAATTCAAAGTACCTGGAAAACCCAAATTAGCTAAATTAAAAATAAAAAACATTATACTAAATAACGGCATTACGCTAGAAATACCTCTATAATAATATAAATTTCTCGTATGATATCTTTCGTATAACACGCCAATACATATAAATAAAGCACTACTTGACAAACCATGTGCTATTTGCAATAATAAACTACCAGAAATACCTTGTAGATTATTGCTAAATAAACCACCGACCAAGAAATTCATATGAGCAATTGAACTATAGGCTATAATTCTCTTTAAATCAATTTGACGTACTGTACTAAAGCTACTAAAAATTATACTCAACATCGCCAAAGACATGACTAAAGGCGCGAAATATAATGAAGCATTAGGAAATAAAAACAAACTAAATCTCAAAAAAGCATAACTTCCCAACTTTAATAAAACTCCAGCTAATAACACAGATCCTGTTGTAGGAGCCTCCACATGAGCTTTTGGAAGCCACAAATGAAAAGGAAACATTGGTATTTTTACACTAAAACTTATCAAAAATAATAAAAATAACAAAGATTCTAATTTAAAATCAAATTTAATCGATTTCAAAAAAAAAATGTTACCGCTACCATATAAAGTATAAATTATTATTATCCCAACTAGAAAAAAAAAACTACCAGCAAGAGTGTATAAAAATAATTGATAAGCTGCAAAAATTTTATTTTTTTGACTACCCCAAATACCAATTAATAAAAACATAGGAATAAGAACACTTTCAAATAAAAGATAAAAAACTAAAAGATCTATAGCTAGGAAACTGTTACACAACAACAACTCTAAAAAAAACAATAAAATAAATTTTTCTTTTAATCGATAATTATAACTAAAACTAGTCATTATAACTATCAAAAATAAGAAAGTAGTCAATAAAACAAAAAACAAACTTATAGGGTCTAAAGCAAAACCCATGTTCAAAACAAAATTAGGAATATTTAAAACTAAGGTTGAACTGTTAAGAAAATAGCCACTAAAACTAAATGGATACACCAAACTGTACAAACTTATAAAAAAAACAATGAAACTGGTTATTAAACTAAAATTCTTTAATAACTTTAAATTATGTGCCGGGAGAAAATTTAAAAAAATTATACTTAATATTAAGGTTAAATTAATCAAAAAAATCATAAATTATTATAAATAGTATACTTAAAGCTAAATCTTGAAGATAAAAACTTAATATGAAAAATACAAACATACTTAAAACAAAAATCAAACCTTGATAAATCAAACTAGTATGAAAATTTTGTAATCTATTTTGTAATTTAGAACTTAAATTATATAACCCATACGGACCAATTTTTTCAAATAATCCTTTGTCTAAAATTTTGTAACTGAAATTTAAATTAAATTGCATTGTCGGAAGATATAAATAATTATAATATATAGGATCGAAAAAAAATTTCTTTACTAAATAATTTTGAAAAAATCTCAATTTCTTGCTAAACATAAAAGTTAATAGAAAATCCTTTTGATAAATAAAATAAACTACAACTATACCGGATAAACTACTAAGAGTAGGTAACAATTTTATTGTATCAGGAATAAACTCAACGTCCGCTAATCTATCGACAGATAATCCATTAATTAAACTGTTTTTAAAAAAACCGCTCAAAATAAAAAAATCTTTAAATAAAAATCCAGTAATTATACTTAAAATACATAAAACTACTAAAGGAAAATACAAAAATATACTACCTTCATGCAATCCAGAAATATTTTTCTTTGCAATATGATTTTCACCAAAAAATACGAAATAAATTAAACGAAATGAATAAAATGAACTCAAAAAAGAACTTAAAGCGGATATTATAGCTATCGCACCTGCATTAGTAGTTGCAACAGCAAAACTCCCTTGTAAAATTAAATCTTTACTATAATAACCGGAAAGGAAAGGAAATCCGGCTAGACTTAAACTTGCAATAAACATACAAATATATGTCAAAGGCAAAAATCTCCACAAACCTCCCATTTTTCGAATATCCTGCTCACCACAAGCATGAATAACACTACCGGCACACAAAAATAATAATGCTTTAAAAAAAGCATGATTAAATAAATGAAATAATCCAAATTTCAAATTTCCCAACCCTATACTAAATAATATAAAACCTAATTGAGAACAGGTCGAAAAAGCAATTATACGTTTAATATCGTATTGATATAATCCAGTAAAACTACTTATTAAACTAGTAACCAAACCTATTACAGCTATAAAAACCATAATATTAGGCGCATTAAGCAATATTTGAAAACTACGCAAAATTAAAAACAAACCTGCTGTTACCATAGTAGCACTATGTAATAATGCTGAAACTGGTGTTGGACCTTCCATAGCGTCCGGCAACCAAGGATGCAAAAACAATTGGGCGGATTTTGCCATAGCTGCAATTACAATAAATAAACTTATAATTTCGCAGCTATTAATCCCAAAAAAATTTATATTAATTTCTGATACTAACGGAAAAATGACACTAAAATCAAAACTCCCATAAACTAAAAATAACATTGCTAAAAAAGCAAAAAAAAATATATCTCCTACACGGTTAAATATCACGGCTTTTAGAGCTGATTTATTTGCTAAATTTCTAGTATCCCAAAAATTGACCAATAAATAAGAAGCTAGACCTACCCCTTCCCAACCTAAAAACATTACTAAATAATTCTTTGCTAATACCATTGTTAACATTGAAAACGCAAAAAAATTTAAATAACTAAAAAATTTTACATGATAAGGATCATTATTTAAATAATCTACACTATAAATCAATATTAAGCTTGTTATAAAAGTTATTAACAAACAAAAAATAACACTTAAACTATCAATAACAAAACTAAAATTTACATTTAAACTACCGTTAGAAATCCAATTATATAAATTTAACTCTATAATGTATCCATCAATTACTTTGAAAAAAAACCAACAAGAGACTAAAAAACTTATTAGTAAACTTGAAACACTAATAATTAAACACAATTGACGACCTAAGAAACGACCAAAAAGATTTAAAATTAAAAAACTAAAAAAAGGTAATATGTTTATCAATATTATCATGTTTTGCTTATTATATTAAAAATTTACGTTTAAATGAAACTAAATTTGCAAAATACAATACGAATTTGGTTTCGAAATTTTTTACCAAATCAGTCAATAATTGAGTTTTCGTTAAATCAACCATTTCGTCAAATTTAGAAAAAAAACCTTTTTGAATCTCAGAAAAATTAAATAAATAATTTATTTTTTCCCTAGTATTTTTAGCTACTAGGTTAACATTTTTAGATTTCTTGTTTAAAAAATCTAAATAACTGCTTAAAATTTTCTCTTTTCTATCTTTCAATTCATTCTCAACAACATTACCTAAATTTGTTTTAACAAAAAAACATAAAGAAAAAAAAGCTAATATAATAAAAAATTCTTCATTAAATAACATATATTGGTTACTAAAAATTAATACTAATATTAATAAAAAAATCATTTAATATAAATTTTTAGAAATTTTAACTAACGCTGACACCTTATTTGCAGCTTCATTTTTATGTGAAAAACTCAATAATTTTTCTCTCAATTTTAAAATGGAAGCAATTTTAGGTAAAAATATAAATTGATTATAAAACATTAAACTATAAAAGCCAATTAATAAATAAAATATACTGGAAAAAAATATAAATACATCAAATTGTGGCATTTTTAATTATATTTTTTTAATTCGGAAACAATATATGCGTCTATTTTTTCGATGAAATATAAAATGAAAAAATAAAAAAAATAAAAAAACGTAGCAATCTTACCTATTAATAAATAAGGTTCTTCTACTGGAGCTTGACCTATCATACCTAAAACAAAGCAATCAGCTAAAAATAGATTATTTAAAACTAAAAATAAAGGCTTATAACTTGAATTTCTAATTTTAGGACTAGAAATAAAAGGTAATATTAATAAGACTACAATACTAGCTAATAGAGCTAAAACACCAAATAATTTATTAGGAATTGTTCTCAATATAGCATAAAATGGTAAGAAATACCATTCTGGTACAATATGCTCAGGTGTTAAATCTGGATTCGCAGGTATATAATTAGATGGATGACCTAAATGATTAGGTAAGAAAAATACAAATACAAAAAAAAATATCAAAAAGATTAATACGCTAAAAAAATCTTTTACAGTATAATAAGGATGAAATGGTATTTGATCAGTTTTGAAATTTATACCTAAAGGATTACTACTACCACTAGCATGTAATAAAAACAAATGCAATCCAACTAAAGCAGCTATAATAAAAGGAAATAAATAATGCAAACTAAAAAACTTAGTTAAAGTAGGGTTATCTACACTAAAACCACTCCATAACCAATATACTATTTTTGTACCAAAAAATGGAATTACACTAGCTAAATTAGTGATCACAGTAGCACCCCAATAAGACATTTGTCCCCAAGGTAAAATATAACCCAAAAAAGCTGTCAAAATCATTAATAATAAAATTACAACTCCAGTACACCACAAAGCTCTACGTGGATAGAAATAACTACCGTAAAATAACCCGCGAAATAAATGAGTATACACTACTATAAAAAAAAAACTAGCACCATTTGCATGAATGTAACGTAATAACCATCCATAAGGGACATCACGCATAATTCTTTCAACAGTCACAAAAGCGATATCAGCATTAGCGCTATAAAACATCACTAAAAAAATTCCACTTACAATTTGTATTACTAATACCAACAAAGCGAAAACCCCAAAATTCCAATTATAACTTAAATTACTAGGAGCGGGATAAGTTATAGCTGTTTCATATAGAAATCCTAAATTATTTTTAAAAAATCTCATATTGTTATTTTTAAATAAATGCTACGAAACTCACTGAATTCTTTAATACAACGATAGAACATCAACACCGGACTTTATAACACTCCATTAACTATAAACTTTCGCTATATAATTAAATTATTTAAATAAATTATTCAACAACAAAATTAGGAAAAGTTTTTGATATTTGTAAAAAAAAATATCTTAGATAATTAAGTCTAGTTTTCTAAATATTGATTATAAAAAAATTTTTTAGTCAATGTTTTGGCTTTCAACTTTGATAAAACTATTTCTTTTCTTTTATTAAATACTTTAAAATGAAAAACTACATTGGATTTCAAACTTATGTCACTTAAACTAAAATTTTTATCGTAAAACTTATAACCTCTTAATTTCTTGGCTACCAAACTATATTTGTTAGGTAAATATCTCTTTTTTTGTGCTTCACGAGCCAAATTTGTATTTATTACAAATTTGTGTTTTAATTTGTTGTCAAAAAAAATTTTAAAATCTTTTAACACCAAATTGTATTCAAGATTATAAGCGTTAAAGACTAAATTTATATTTTTTTTCTTTTGGTTAACAAATTTTTTTGAAAAAAAAAATTCATCCGACTCCATAAAATAATCTTTTGTAAATAATTGTAATTGATCTATACGGTCCATTTTTATTTTCTTCTTTGTTTTTTATCCCTCATAAATCCATGAGAACGCGAATTATTAGATACCAAATATCTTATTGCGTAAGGCTTAAATTTTGTCTTTGAAAACTCTTTAAACATAAAATAATACCATCTATTATAATTACTATTTAAAAAAATATCTAAAATATTTATTTTAGATTTTAATAAATATTTTACCACTTTTCTAGCCACAACTTGGCGGCTATAAGGCGTTGATCTTTTTGGACCTTTAAATCCAAGTTTACCTGCAGAAAAAACTTTCAACATTTTCTTACTATCATGAATATTCATAAAAGTGTTATTATGTAAATATGTAATAACAATCCTACCTATATTGAATTTTAAAGGCAATTTGTCCATATTATTAAAATACATAAAATTAAAATTTTTGTTTTTTTTACCTTTGATCTTAGGAAATTGTTTTTTGTATAAAAATTTTTTAGTAAGTATTAATGAATTTCTGGCACGAAAAAAAAATTTATTATCAATTTTTGTTTTTTTAGAAAAAATTGGTTTTTTTGCTAAGCTTCTTTTTAAACGAGACTTTTTACGAATTGCTCTTCTCAAAATCTTAAAAAAATAAGTTCTTTTTCTCAAATTTCGTGGCAAAAAATGAGAAACAAATAATTTTTTCATTTTATTCAACCTTCTAGTTATTTTAATCTTCAAATTTTTCTTTGAAGCATGTTTTCTATACATTCTAAGAGATCTTCTCATTTTGCGTGTAAAACCAAAACCTCTTTTCAAAAATCCCTTTTCAGAATCTAATTTAGATAATACAGTTTCTTTCTGTTGTTGTTTTCTCTTCAAAACTAAACCTAAGTTCGGCAATTTTTTTTTTAGTTTGCTTATAACAGAAATTTTTAAATTATTTGCTTTTCTTAATTTAATTATATAATTTCTTACACTTTTTTTCATTTATTTTTTTTTCTTTTTTTTTTTCTTTTCCAAATTTTTCTTTTTTCTCAAATCTTTATCTTTTTGAGAATATTTTTTTTTACTAAACTTTTTCTTAGTATTTTGATTTTTAACAAACGAATTGTATTCTTCAGATCGGCCATTTCTCAAAAACTCAAGTTTCTTAAATTTTACATAATAACCTTCCGCTATATCTTTATTTATTTTTAATCTTAACATAGGATATACTTGCTTTTTTGAAGTTTGACTATTTGTATGCGTCCTCTGACCTCTGGAAGGTAAATTTTGAAACTGCCTAAAAGCTCTGTATGTTTTAATTTCAGCTAAATGCAAAATGTTGTTAAATTCTTTCGACCGCAAACTTATTTCAGAAGGCAAACTAAAAATACTTTTACCCTCTTTTGATCTAACTAATTTATTTAAATCATATTTGAACTCTTTGGCGTTTGGTTTATTCAACAGAATCGAATTTAATTTTTTTGATGTTTTATGTCCTATACCATAACAATCCTTAATAGAACTGTATGTTGTTTTTTTTTTTTCAAATTGTAATTGATTTAAAATATACATTATTTTTGTTTTACTTTACCAGGTTTCAATTTAAATTTATCAAAATTAGCTATAGCACCATGCCCAAAATAACTATTCTGTGGTTTCTTTTTTTTTATTAAATTTATTGTATTCAATAAACTACGTTGATCATAACCAAACAAAATTAATCTTCTTTTAAATATTCTAGTACGAAAAGGCGTTTCAATATTTTCGTCTATCAATATTCTATGCGATTTTTGCAAATCAACATAAAAACTACGCCTAGAATATTTTATACGCTTAGCATGATAATTTAACCCAAATAATATAATTTCATACAAAAAACCGTTCTTTTTTTTTTCTTGGTTACGTATTAAAGCCGTAGTAGATTGCGTTGATTTCCTAAATACAGCATTTTTTGAAAACCAAAAATTTTTTAATTCTGAATTAATTGAAAAACTTTTTGTTTCTTTTTTTATTTTTGGGACACTTGTTAGATTCATATATTTAATTCTAAAATTAATTTACCTTTAAACTTCTTTTTCTTATATAACATTAAAAAATTTTCTACACTCAACATTTGTAATCCTTTCTTGCTATTAATCAAATAAAGTCTTTTTTTTTTTAAAGGATCTAAAATTTTGCGATTAACATTAAAAAAATAAAAATTACTCTTAGTATTCTTATATAATTTTATTTTTTTTATAATGGGTTCATTAAAATTTTTATATTTTAATAAGATATTATATCTAGGATATCCTTGCCAAATTTTTTTACGTTCTGTAATATCTAAATGAAACCCCAAAATTAAACCTTGAGATCTCATTAAACTCAATGCCTGAAAACAAAATTTGTTTCCCGGAACAGAACAATTTTTTTTATGTGTTTTTATACTATTTCTCATCACAGCTATCATACTATTAAATCTATAAGACATTTTTTGTTTAAAAGCTACTATTTCTCAATCCAGTAAGAAATTTGAAATTACCGCGTATTTGATGTCGTGACAATCTAAAATCCCTATAAACTCCCTTGTCTCTGCCTGTTAAAATGCAAAAATTATTTATTTTATTTTTAGGCATCGCTTGAAGTTTAAAATTTATATTCCTTAATAAAATTATTGCTTTTTTTTTTTCAGTAGAATCTTTGATATTTAATAATTTTTGATATTTAAAACTTACAAATTTCAAATATTTCTTCGTTTTCTCGTTTTTTAAATAATTTAATCTATTTTTTTTATCCTTTAGTTTTTTTTGATATTTTATCGCCATAATTCTAATCGAAATGATAATACTTTATAAAATTGTAACTTTGATTTAAATTTTTAGGCACTAATTTTAATTTTAATTTAAAATCAAAATTTTTTAATTTTCTGTTTGTTATAGGCAAATATTCCAAATTTTTTACGCCTGTTGTATTCAAAGGACTGTAACTAAAAAAACGCAAAAAATCAATGAATTCATAACCATTCAAATTCGCATCAAAATTAAATGCAGAAATTTCATCCTTACTTTTCTTTTCGAAATTTTTACCTTTTTTTATTTTTATTTTTAAAGCAAAAACTTTTCTTGGAAATATAGACTCCAATAAATAAATTGCTTTTATAGCATTACCTAAATTTTGAAGTTTAAATACTTCAAATCTTAAATTCAAATTATTTTTTAAATTTAGTTTTTGGTTAAAATTGACGTACAAATATTTATTAAAATGATCTGGTAAGCTTAAATAATTTAATTCTTTTTTCATATTGCTAAAGTAGATAAACTTATTATTCTTATAAAACCTAACTTTCTTATTTCTCTAGAAGTAGGTCCATGAATTTTTGTGGATTTTGGATTGCAATTTTTGTCTATTATAACTACAGCACTGGATTGAAATCTGAAATATTGACCATCAAATCTATTAAAAAATTTCGCGCTTCGAATCAACATAGCCCTTAAAATTTGACCTTTTTTTACTCTTTTCGCTGGATTTATTTTTTGAACACTGCCTATTACAACATCCCCTAAACTAGCTTGTCCTCTAGGCGGCTTCCTTAATATTTTAATTACTTTTAAAAATCGTGCTCCTGAATTATCCGCTACACGTACTATTTGATTAGTATTCATTTTTCTTTTTTATACTTAATTTATTTTTGAAAAAACTCAATAATTCAGCGTAAGAACCATGATTATAATTTTTAAAAATATTGTCTTGATATCTTTTCGCAAATAATTGTTTTTTTTTTCTTTCTACATATTTAAGAGCTAAAGGTATTTTTTTTTTTGCTTTTTCAAGGACTCGTAACACTTTTTTTTTCCTTATTGTAGTCAATTGCTCCATTAAAATTCTATTACTAGAACAAGGAAACACCCATTTATATGGACTACCCTTACCTTTACCCATCCTTACTTGAAGTGGTTTTTTTGTTAAAGGACTCCAAAAATGAGCTTTAAATATTATTTGATTTACTTTTTTTTTATTCGTTGCTTTTTTTTTCTTTTTCTTACGCGCGCTTTGAATTAATTTAAAATTTTTCTTATTTTTTACTTCTCGCGCTCTAAATGCTCTAATATATACTTTTCTAAAAGCTTCAAAGTTATTCCAAGTTAAATAATTCAGACTCTTTGTTTTCAATCCGGAATTATAATGAGATAATTTATTACATTTTTTGCCTTTGTATGTTTTTATTTTATGCGATTTATTTTTTTTTATATTATTAGGAATTTTTTGCATATTTGTAATTAAAAGTATATAAATTTAATAAAGTAGAAGGTTTCATAAACAAATAAACTCTTATCCCTACCATACCGAATTTCATAATTTTAAATCCTTGACTGTAATCGATATTTGCCGTTACGGTAGACAATGGCATTCTCTTACCGCTTCTTATCATAACAGCTGCTCTTTCTTTTCGTGTTAATCTACCCCGAATTAAAATTTTATACCCTGCGATGCAAGTCAAATTTTTTATAAAAAAACTTAAAGGATTTACTATTTCATTAATATTAAAATATTGACCCAGCTTTATCAATATATAATTTAACACTAAACTACTACCAAATTTATATTTATTCTGACCAGTGATAGAAAAACTAACTTTATTACAATCAATCAATTCTACAACACTTCTAAATAAAGTCTTGGACACAGCTTTATATATTAAATATTTTGAAAAATACTTCCTTTTCATATTTAAAAAATTGAAAAAGCTTAAACTATAACTGTAATATATTAACGTTTGTATAATAACAAAAAATTTTTTACTTATTATAGTTTTTTTAGCCACGCCCATAAAATTTAATAACAAACTAATTAAATTATGAAAATAAAATATACGTTTTTTTATACCAAAAAATCGCGAGAATTTAAGAACCCTAATAAAATACTTTAATACTTTAAGGTTATGATAAACATTATAGAAAAAATGTCTTTGTTTATAAATATTATTAAACAATTTTAAAGGTGTTTTAGGTAAAGATTTTTTTTTCAAATATACTTTAGATAAACTTCCCGCTGTTTTTTTCGCTAAATGTCTTATTTTTAATAATTTTCTTTTATTTGGATAATACCTTCTAGATTGATAATGAGGGTCTCTTTTCAATCTAAAATATTTTCTTTTTCTTAAATATCTAAGAGGCCTTGCAAATCTGCTGCGAAATCTATAAAAATACCTCTTTATTTTGCGCTGAAAAAAAAATAAATTACAATATCTTTTCCTCATAAATCTGAAATCTTGATAAAAAGTAAAACGAAAACTATTATTGCCATGACGAAATTTTCTCCTTTTTTTTGTCCCTCTACGGTTGTTTAAAAAATTGTCTAGACTTCGGTTATATTTCCAATTGTAATTTTTGGAAAAAAAATAAAAATGCTTTGACAAAGTCCTCGTAGGTTTCACTACAAATATTTTAGATTTACGCGCCAACTTCTTAAATTTCCTTGAACAAAAAATCATCTTATATTTATCCCTTGGAATTAAATTATAGTATAATTTTTTTTTTCTAAAAAACAAATTATTAAACATTTTTTTTTTATAAAATCCGGGCTCCCAATGCTGATATTCCTTAGCTCGTTGTATTAATTGATTTGAAGGGTTAAACAACTTACGAGTTTGCTGTTTCATATTAGCATCAATAAAATAACTTTCAATATAAATATCTTTGTTTAACATCCCAAAAATTACGTTGCTAAACAAAATATTTTTTGATACAAAAGGAGATCTTACAAGTTGTTGTTCACCTTTCAATATTAATTTATCATTAAATTTAACATTACGATGCTTTTTGAAAGTAAACAATGGAATATTATAATTTACAAATAAATTCTTTAACATTCTAAATAAAAATAAATTTTTTATAAAATTTCTGTTAGTTCTTAATTGATAAGACCATGTTTTAGTTATACCTAATCTGAATATATCTGGATTTACTTTATGACCCATATTATTTTTTTTTTTTCTTTTTATTTTTTACACTAGAATGTATTGACTTACCCAAAAGCTTGGTAAAAACAAATTCACCTAACTTATGACCTAACATATTTTTCACTATAGCTACCGGTACATATCTTTTTCCATTATACAACGAAACTATCGTACCGATCATTTTTTCAGTAATAACTGAACTTCTATTTTTAGTTCTTACTTTTTTTTTTGTTTCACACAAAAATTCTAATTTTGAATCTGTATAAGGTAATTTCATTAAAAATTAATTAATTTATTTTTTCTTTTTGTCAAAATTCTATATTTAGAAATTTTATTCACATTAACACTTGGAGTCCATTTAGAATACTGTCCTTTTGGATTCAAAGAAACCCCTCCTTTAGTTCTACCGCCCATAGGATGATCTACTGGGTTTCTAGCTAAAGCTCTGTTTCTAGGTCGCTTATTCAAAAGCTTCATCGCAGTACCTGCCTTTTTTAAATCCCTCAAAAAATATTTACTATTGGAAATACTCCCCTTTACACACATCACTTTGTCGTTAAACAATCGAAGTTCGCCAGATTTTAATTTTATCAAACTAAAATTGTTCGAGTTTCTAATCAAAATCGCTGAAGTACCTGCACTACGTATTAATTTACCGCATGAGTTATTATACAATCCTAAATTGCACACAATTGATCCATTTTTTAACTTATTCAATTCAATTGAGTCACCTAAAGAACTGCCGTAATTTTTTATTTCCGATCCTACTTGCAAATTACTCGTCAGTAACACATATTGTAATAACCCAAAAGGATAACAAATTAAAGCTATATGTGAATTTCTAAAACTATCATAATCAATACTTCGTATTATTGCAGAATAACCTTTGTAATCATTACGCTTAAAATTTAAAAAACGATAAACTCTTCTTTTAAAACTTTTCTTACCTGTGCTAGTAATTAAACCAAAATTACGCCCAGCGTTGAAACTTATTCTTTTTGTTAGTTGTTTTATTCTGATTGTAGTATTTTTTTTGTTTGTCTTTATAATATGTTGATCGTTGTTCATATTTAGTCATTTGTTTAGGTTTCATAATATTAGCAATAGTTTTTTGTCTAGCTAAATCTAATTTTCTATATTTTTCAGGATTTTCTAACTTATCTTTAGCTATTCTAATTTTTGCTGCCTTTATTATTCGGTTTTTATACCTATTGTCATAAACTCTTAACATTTTAGTAATCTTAGACTTAGTTTTGCCCATATGTTTTCTAAGATTTATTATTCTTTTAATCGGTTTTGTAACCTTTAAAGAATAATTCACAATTCTTTTACCTTTAGTACGTATTTTTTTCCTACGACTTAACCATAAAAGTTTTTTCTTTCTCATCCAAACCTTATGAGGCAATCTAGGCTTACGCTTTCTGCGCACAAATCTAAGAAAAGGTCTGTTTTCAGACACTGTTTTATTGTGTTGTTTTAACATCAATAAAGATTGACTTTTCTTTTTCAACACTTTAAAACATTCGTCAGCTAATTTAAAATCCAAAGATTTTTGCTTCAACTCTTTGTTTTCCATTGCGGCTTTTTGCAACCAATTACAACTAAAATATAAAGCTTTGTTCTTTGTTATTGGGCTCGGCAAATGATATAATCTCCCAGCAACAACTGTTTTTTTCGTAGTTACTCCTGGAGTTAAACTTTTTAAAACTGACGCAACAATATTTATTGGATTTTTTTTTAATTTTCGTTTTATTAGAAAAAAAGTTTTCAAAACTAAAGAGTCTGCTTTAGCTTTTTTACCTTTTTTTATTAAAAGATTTTTAAATTTAAATAACATTTTTATTTTCGGTTTTACCATAATTATTGAAACTCTTTATGATGTTTTTGTTGCTTAATAGGGTTTTTCTTAGCAAATTTCGATCTACGATTTTTTCTATCAAAAGTTTCACTCATATGAAAATCAACCTTACCTCGCATGATATGATATCTACATCCTGGAAGATCAGGCACTCTACCGCCTCGTACCATAACACTAGAATGTTTTTGTAAATTATGACCCATACCCGGAATATAAGCTATCAATTGTCTTTTGTTACTCAAACTAACTTTAGCTATTTTCCTTTGCGCAGAATTTGGTTTTTTTGGTTTTACAGTACCCACTCTTAAACAAACCCCGTATTTGTGCGGAGCTCCATGAAAATGAGGCGTTGAACTTCTAAATTTTTTTACTATTCTATGATTCTTTATATATTGTTGAAACGTTGGCATTTATATTTTTTTTCTTGTAAATTTAGAATTTAAAAAATGATTTTTTCTTTTAAACGTGGAAAAACTTACATTGTTTTTTTTCCTTTTCTTTAAAGAAAAACCATAACTTCGTAAACTACCAAAAACTTGTTTAATGTTAGAAACAAAATCATCCAAAAACACAGATTCATTCACCGTATTTTTTATTAAAGCGATATTCATAGCTAAAATCAAAATCATTTTAGCTTTCAAATTTAGATCATTACCCTCGTAAAAATCAAAACATTTGTGAAATAAATTGAAACAACTCGGAGATTTAAAAGAATAAAAATAACTCTTGGTCTGAGTTATCCATATATTCATACTTACAGGAAACCCTGCGTCGAAGTCTTTCGACATATGATTGAAATCTTCGCAGAATCCTCTAGCATCGACACCATATATAGTTAAGGCTGGGCCTAAAGGAGGTAATGCCTTTGCCTCTAAAGCTGGTGCTGATAATTTTAATTTTAAATTACTTTGTACTTTGCGAGGAAATCTCGCTTGCGATTTTTTACCTAAATTCATTTCTAAAGAAACCTTTCTCATTTTTTTTTTATTATATAAAAAATTTTCATTAAATTAAAAAAATAATAAATTTATTATTATCTATCTACTTCTCCAAAAACTATATCTAAAGTTCCTATCACAGCAACAACATCGGCCAAAAAATGATTATGTGTAATACTATCAATACCCGCCAAATGAAAAAAACCCGGAGATCTAATTCTACATCTATAAGGTTTATTATTAAAATTTTCAGAATATAAAAATACTCCAAATTCACCTTTAGGAGCTTCAACACTAGCATAACAACTGGAAGATTTTATACTAATATTCTCACTAAAAAATTTAAAATGATGAATCAAATTTTCCATCATATATTTAGTATTAGCACGATTAGGATTAACAAATTTAATACTATCGTATTTAATAGGCCCTTTCTCTATTGTGTTACATGCTTGCAAAATTATCTTTAAACTCTCTCTCATTTCTTGAATTCTAATTAAATAACGATCATAACAATCACCATTACTACCTACGGGTATGTTAAAATCATACTCTTCATAACCATCATATGGAAAAGCTTTTCTCAAATCCCAAGGAATTCCACTACCTCTAATCATAGGGCCTGAAAATCCATAATCCATTGCTTTCTTATAATGAACTACACCAATATTAACTAAACGATCTTTAAAAATACGATTTTCATTTAAAATTTCCTCTATTTCAGAAATACGATTTGCAAACTGACCGCAAAAATTGTAAATATCATCCAATAAACCTAAAGGTAAATCAAAAGCTACGCCTCCCGGTCGAAAATAAGCGCTATGCATTCTAGCACCAGAAACTCTTTCATAAAATTCCATTAATTTTTCGCGCTCTTCAAAAGCCCATAAGAAAGGACTTAAAGCACCAATATCCATGGCATGAGTGGTTACAGCTAATAAATGATTTAATATTCTAGTTATTTCACTAAATATAACTCTAATTTTTTTTGCACGATTAGGAATTTCGCAAGAAGGATTTAAATTTTCAACAGCCAAACTATATGCGTGCTCTTGACTCATCATACTAACATAATCTAAACGGTCAAAATAAGGTAATGCTTGTGAATAATTTTTTTGTTCTATTAATTTTTCTGTTCCACGATGTAATAATCCAATATGAGGATCACATCTTTTGACTATTTCTCCGTCTAGCTCTAAAACTAATCTCAAGACACCGTGCGCAGCAGGATGCTGAGGACCGAAATTTAATAAAAAATTTTTTACTTTTTTTGGACTGTTCATTAATTATATTTTAATTATACTTTCCGGATTCGAGTGTAAAAATTATATAATATTACACAAAATATTTTTTTATAAAGAATAAAAATCGTTATCTAATTTTTTTAAGTATTTAAAATCTTTACCCCAGTAAAGTTGTACCACATTTTCCTTATCGCAATAATAAAATTTCAGTTTACTATTTTTAGAATCTAAAAGAAATTTCTTATACAGTTCTAATTTTAAAAGTCCACTTGTATAAATAATAATTTCATTATCCTCGTTTTTACCTACTAACGCCTGGTCAAAATCATTTTCAAATTCCGAAAACGGAACATCAACATACAATAATATGAATATTATATAAATATACGCACGAGGAAAAAAAAAAAATAACAAATAAAAAATAAACATTAAAAATTTCTTTTGCTTCAAAATTTGAAGTTTAACCTCAAACCATCTTATATTTAGATAAAAAAATTCTCGATACTTATAAAAAAAAAAAAATTCGTAATTACGATACAAAAAAAAATATAAAATTAATATAATTTTCCTTGCATAAAGCAATGTAATATTGAAAAAAAACACACACATCATAGGATAACTATAAAGTGAATTGGCAAAAAAAAAAATAAAAAACACAAAGTATAATTGAATAAAAGATACAAGAATTTAAATTCACAAAAAACGATTGCTGAACTATTTTTTTTTTCAAACTTAAAATTAAGAAAAACGAATAAATATTTATTAAACATATAATTAAAAGTTCAATCATCGGAAAAATCTATTGTAATATAATTATTAGAATGCCTAAAAGATCTATGCCACCTTTAATTTAATCCGTAGCTTACATTTTATTTATAATAGCTACATTTTGACTATTAGTATTGTTGCCTTAAAAAAAAAAAAGATCTGCAAAACCAACAGTTTGTTGTTTCAGGATTGTTTACTCTAAATATTAACGAATAAAAACTAACCCTATAAATATCTTTATTTTTTGTCCTTTCGACATATTATATATAAAAACCTTATCATTGATAAATAATCCTGGAATTATGCAAAATAACTTGCAAAGCATTCACAACTTCAATTTAGATCAGACATTCTGTACTAGATACATAGTGTAATAATCTTAAATGACTTTATAAAAATCTAAATTAGAACCAAGCGTAATATTTCCAAAAATTGCACTCATTAATAATTGTTTTTGTTTTATTAGCTGAATAAAATAATAAAAGCAACAATCAAAGCCAATAATCCTACGGCTTCAGTTAAAGCAAAACCTAACATAGCATATTTGAATAATTTTTCTTCTACACCTGGATTTCTAGATAATCCAAAAATTAAACTACCAAAAACTACACCTACACCAACACCAGCACCAGTCAAACCAATAGTAGCTAAACCAGCACCACAAGACTTACCTAATTGTAATATACTATTTACGTATTCTACTTTGAAATTGAAATCCATAATAACATTTTAAAGAAAAAATGCTACAAAAGCCCTCTCTTTTTCAATAATAATTCATAAACAGCTAATAAAGTTTCGTAGTCAGTGTGTGTAGATTCGCCATAGATTTCCCACAACATTCTAAACCTTTCTTCTAAATCAGGAGGAATATCTGTAACATAACTAACATCAATAGGCGAACTAAAGTTTAAAACTAAAAATAATAAACATACTGCACACAAAGTAAATGGTAAAAAGATACGCCAAGTTAATACCATTAACTGATCCCAACGATAGCGCGGTAAAGTCGCTCTAATCCAACTAAACAATATTAACATTGCAATTAGTTTGAAAAAATAAAAATTACCCCAACCGCCAAAAAACAAATATATAGTTAAATCAGACCATAAAATCATATTACAATATTCCGCGATAAAATAAAAAGCAAAAGGAATACTAGCATACTCAACATTATAACCTGCAACCAATTCAGCTTCGGCCTCTGGCAAATCAAAAGGAGTCCTATTGGTCTCAGCTAAAACAGCAACAAAATAAATTAAAAATATTGGAATCAATGCAAAAAAATAAAAACATAAATTTTGATTTACAACAAGTTCTCTTAAATTAAAACTCTGACTTAAAGCCGCAACAGTTAGTATCAATAATCCTAATACAACTTCATAACTAATCATTTGAGCAGCACTACGTAAAGAACCTAAAAACGCATATCTCGAATTGCTACTCCAACCAGCTAAAATAATACCGTAAACACTCAAACTACTTAAAGCTAAATAAAACAAAATACCTAAATTGGCATTAACCAATGTTAAAGAATCAAAAGGAATTACACTCCAAGAACAAAAACTTAAAACTAAAAACAATAAAGGGGCAAAAAAAAACAAACCTTTGTTGGATTTTATTGGAATTATAGTTTCTTTTAAAAAAAATTTCAATCCATCCGCGAGAGGTTGTAAAAGTCCAAAACCTACGACGTTAGGTCCACGTCGTATTTGAATAGCCGATAAAATCTTTCTTTCAATTAAAGTTAAATAAGCTACAGCGATCAACGCAGGAACAATAATAATCAAAAATTTCAATAATATAAATATTATTAGTAGGATAGTTTTCATCATGTTTGTTATATTTAAATTTAACTGCTAATTTTAACGTAGATACTTAGCAACGTAATTAAACCCAATGAAACTAAAATAATCCATTCTCTTACCGCAAGATATGCTTTCGGTAATAACCTTAACAAGAAAAAAACTCAAAGGTAAACTTTTTTGATTAGCAATCAAAGGAAAATCTACTTGCTGAGGAAAACTTTCAGAATCGCAAACAGCCATAACACTGTTACCAATCTTATGGCTTTCATTCAACCAAATATTATGATCTTCTAAAGAAAAACCGAATTGAGGAACAGCAGGAATTCTTCTCTTCTTATTCTTAGGAATACCTTTAAATCTAAACGCTCTTTTAATCTTAAAAAATCGATAGTAAAATTTTATACTAACTTCTTTTTGAGTCACCAAACTTTGAAAAAATTTTTTTTGTCGTCTAGTTAAACTCATAAATTTTTTAGTTTTCAACGCCCGTAAATTTTTCATTACATATTTGTAATTAGTAAGATATCCAGCTAACCAACTGCGCAAAAAATGATCAAAACCACGACCACTAAATTTATAATTTTTATTTAAATCAACAAAACCTAAAATAGATCCTCTATGCTTAGAAATTTGAAAAATCTTTTGCAATCCCTTCTTCAATCTTAAAAATATCATACTCAAATCGAATAATATCATATCATTTCTTATAGCTAAAATAGATGAAAAAACTGCAGGATTTTTCCAAGTCTTATAACTATTTCCAATCGCAGCATGAAAACTTAACAATAACTCATAATTTAAGTTTAACATTTCTAAATTCATTCTATAAAAACGTATTAAAGGTTGATTGCACTTAAGTTCTTTTGGAAACTTAGAATAAAATGAAATTTTTCTAGTCATTCTTTTTCTACGAAGTTTCTTTTTCTTTTTTCTAAAAAAAAAAGCTTTTCTATTTGCAAGAGAAACTTTATAATTATCATTTTTTTTCCTTTGTCCCCTATTTATTTGTGCCTTGTCAGATCGCTTGAAAAATTTAAAAAACTTTACACCTCTAGTTCGGTCAAGTTTAATTTTGGCCAAACTAAGATTACACATCAATAATTTCAATTGATTCTTTGCCCTATTTTTATAGTAAACTAGACTAAACTTTTTTCTTACACGTGCCCTTAAATACTTTATTTTCTTTTTATTTCTTCTTTTACTAACAAAGGTTTTATAGGCCTTTTTCAATAAAATTTTACATAAATTTCTTACATTGTTTCTTATTTTTGATTTTTTTTGTAACATTTTTATATATTTAAAACTTCACATTCATTTATAATCTATTTTAAGCAAAAAATCTTTAATGTAAAAAAATATTGTTTGAACAATTATCGTATGTTATATAATTTGTAAACATCGAAATCACATAATTAAATTTATAATCTTCAGAAAATTTATTTCTTGGGAAGAATTTTTGACTCTATACAATTTCATATTACCACCAAAAACAAGAGGTTCAAAACTGAAATTTATTAATGATAATAAATCTTTTTGATCTTTCGGCTTAAAAACCATAATTAAATCAACTACATCTACTAGATTTTTTTCTCTAATTAAATTAAAAAATTTTACTAAAAAATTAATATTATCATCTAAATTAGCGTCGCGATCTAAAAAAGGAAAAGGGAAATTGTTTATTACCGCATTTAAATCAAATTGGTTGTTCTTTTCGCTTAATCTTAAACTTTTAAAAAACCAACTCAATAAATGATAAGTTGTAAAAATGTTTTTATAAAACCCAAATTTAGAATTCGTGTGTACAATATCCATACATAATTTCAACGACCAATATATTTGGCTGGAATATATTTTACTTTCAACCACATTTGAAAAATAAGTATCTGCCATAACGGTATTAAACTCTTTATAATCATATAATTTGTATTGACTTGTTTTCAAATCAAAATAACTAACTTTTTCTGGCTCCAATTTAAATTTCGAAATTTTTAAATGATTTAACTTTTCCAAATTAGTGCTTAATATTTCCAAAAAACATAAAGCTGAATTTACTATTTCTTTGTTTAATTCTTTCAATTTTTTTACTTCCATCGTGTTACTAAAAAATAAAAATTTTTAACCCAAAATGGTCTTGGCGGGACTCGAACTCGCAACCTCGACCGTTATGAGCGGTGCGTTCTACCAATTGAACTACAAGACCTTCCCTACAATTTTAGATTTAATCTTTTGTTATTAGGTATAACAAATCGTTCAATTTGTAGTTAACAAAAAATAACATTTACATGAAAAAAAAAAAAATTTATAAAAATTTTTGCCTATAAATGAACCCTTACTGTTTAACAAAAAACGATTTATTTATTTCCAACATTAAATCGTTTAAGCTAACATCTGCCAAAGAATTATCTATGGGTAAATTATTTTTCAATAAAAAATCATACTCGTATAGCGAAAAATACTCTTGACAAATTAAATTTCTTAGATTAAAAGCGTAATCATATTCTATCCGGAAACAATCGTGTATTGTATAAAACTTTATATTTTTTTCCACACACAATTTGACCAAATTTATAGCTATGCGAGAATCAACATTGTGGATAAGATTTGCAATAAAACTGTTATTTATTTTCGATTTTATTTTATACTTTTCACTCTTAGAAGCATTTTCGTATTTTTTAAAAAAAAATACGCTTATTTTTGTCTTCGCTTTACTATTTTTGGATCGTATACCTATTTTTCTTCTAGAAACACTTTTTAATGTAGTTCTATAATTAAAACTGCAATAACCATTAGTGATAAAATGATTATCAAATTGCTTATCAAAAATAAAAGTTTTTATTGCTTTGATGAATTTGAAACATTCAGGCATTTCTTTTTTGCACCATTCAATCAACAAATCATCTAAACGGTGTAAAACTTTTTTGAGCTTAATAAAATGTTTGTTTTCTACAAAAACACCTTGTAGAAAACAAAAATCCATAAATGATTCCATCATTTGATTTACCCTTCCGAATTTTGTACTGTTATAAGGTATAGTCATTATAGGTAATTTAGAAAATTTTCTTGTTTGAATTAATTCATACAATCCCGGTATAGCCATAATTTGTTTTTTTAAAATACTATCATTGTCCAGATAACACTTTAAATAGACCGATACTTTAGTATATAAATCTATATTATCATCAGATTTCAACAACCCACATTTTCGACCTAAATTTCTGTTTTTAAGAATTATACTTAACATTTGCAGCCCAGAACTACTAGCGTCTAAAGCGTAGTTGGAAGTTATTTTTTCATTTTCCATATCTTGCTTTAACAAAAAATAATTTGATTCTTTCAAAGGATTAACAATATTTTCGTTTTTAAAAAAAAAACTCGATAATGTTTCAGAAACATAATATTTATTTTTTTCATCCAATTTAGTATCTACAAAAGGAGATACCAACAACTTAGAAATATTTGAACCTTGTAAACTTAAACAAGATTGTTGGCAATACAATCTACCGCGAGAATCTGAAAACCAATCGAAATAAAAATTTTCAAAACATAACATTATACACCCCTGTTTTACAGTTTCATATAATGTTATTTTTTTACTAAAGATAGTATCTATGACAGAATTTAAAAATTTTCTTTTCGTTGGCAACTTAAACCTTTTTAGGTTGTCAAAATCTAGACTCCATTTTTCTATTTCTGTTAACAATTTATGTCCTGCAAATATTGCACTTAAATCTAAACCGTACAACTCTATAATCGAACTTTTTATTTTATGAGTAAAAACATTTATTAAATATAAAAGCATTTCAGCGTTTATTTTAAAACTATTGATGTTTCTTAATTTTTTAATGATATCTATATATTCCGGAGTTAATACACTATTTAAATTCATGTTGGAATGCAAAAAATTAATATTAGATTGAAAAAAAATATCGAAAGCATGATTATCTACCGTAAAATATTTATTTACAGTTTTATCAATATTAAATTCTAAAGATACACTAGGTAAATTTTTATTAATATTATAAATATTAGGCAGTCCCTTAAATTTTTTTGGTTTAAATAATTTATAAGTTTTTTTATTCTCGTTAATATTTTCAGTATCAAAGCATTCTTCTAAAATACCATTTATTAAACCAGAACTGTACTCTACATATTGTAAATTTAATTTATTGAAATAATCGACTTTAAATTCATAATTTTTTTTTAAGCTTAAATAATGTTGTATTAGAAAATGTTCAATGATATTGCTAAAATTAATCTCAAAATTTTTTGAAAAAGTTTTATTGAAAAATTCCACTAGAGAAATATTTGCACTAAAAAAAGCTTTTATCTTATTATTTGAAATTTTTGTATTGTCCAAAAATTGGACTATTTTATTCGATTTTTCTTGATCAACGCTAAAAGCTTTTTTTATAAAAAAATCACTTAGAACCCTACCAAATTCAAGATAAAACCAGCTAGATTCCAATCCTTCTTTTCTTTCTTCTATATAATACCTTTTTATACTCTGAATAAATATTTGCGTCAACTCATTAGATATTCTGTTCTTTTCTAACTCAAAATTTTCGAAACAAAATTCAAAAAACTTTGCTTTTTTTGAATCATCTAATAACGCTCTGAACTTAGATTCAACTAAAATAACCCATTTTTTATCAAATTTTATCTTTTTATACCATTCATTAAAATAGGCCAATTTCAAAACATAATCAATGTCTTTTGAGTTATTAATATCAAAATATTTTGTATTATTATTTTCGAAATCATAAATTGATAAATAATCTTTATTAGTTGAACTTGACTCATAAATTTTTATGCTATAAATTACGGCTTTCATCAAAATGTTCGACTCTACCACCGGTTTTAAATTAGAACTTAATATATTTTTAATGGTTTCATTTTTCATGGTCAATTAATAATAGTTTTTTTTTGCAAGGTTTTTGACTTTGAGAAAAAAACAAATTATTACAATAAATAATAATTTGCGCTAATTCTTGTTCTATAATATTTTCTGTTAAGATATTTTTTTCACAAAAACTAAAAGTAAAAGTATATATCAATAATTTTATAACAAATGTTTTATCGTCTAACATTTTATTGCTCAAATCTTCATTGAATTGAAAAGTTATATTTCCTAATTGTTTAAATTTTCTATTTCTAGTATTCAAACTCATAACATTATATAAGTTTTTTGTATCTTTTAACACACAAGAATTACAAACTAATATTTTTTCGTCTTCTTGCTGTTCAAAAATAAATAAATCGTCTTTGCTTCTTTTTTCATCGAAACCCAACAAAAAAATCTTTACTATCATTTCATTTTTAAAATCACTAAAAACAGTAATTTTGTTTTTGGTTTTTATAATTCTTGAATTAAAATAACTTCCTAAGTTAAACAAAAATTTATTTAATTGTTTTTCGTCTACTAAACACTGATGTATACAATTAAACCAATTTGACGGCGGTAAAATTTGCAAATCTTTAAAATTGTTATTGAAATACTTTGAACAACCGAAAGGTTTTAACTTTGAAAAATAAGAGCCATATTCTATAAAACTGAAAAAATCATTTTGATTTAAAAAGTATAACCCATCGCAAAATTCGATTACGTCTTGGTAATAAACAATATTATTAAAATAATTATTTCTTTTCTTAATAAAATTTTCAAAAACATTTTCCCAGCTACTTATCAAAAGTTGCTGAATATCGAGTTTGTTCAATTGAATATTATACTTTTTCTTTAAATCTTTTAAGATTTGCAAATTTTTTGAATCAAAATAATCTATAGAACCCCACAACTTATAACTATGGGTTGACTTATCTATTCTTTTATAAATATTGTCATACAATAAATATAAATTATTTTGATGCAAATAAAGATTCAACAAATTTATACAAATTTTTTCACTTGAATTTTTCTCACCTGAAATACCTTTGACATCTGAATCTAAAGCATTTTCAAAAAAATTTAAATCAAAACCACATTCTGGAAAGAAAGTAACCTCTAATTCTGCTAAACTAGAATATAATTTTTGATGAAATTTGCTAAAATACGCGAATCTATGAAATTTATAATTTTTTTCTATTAAAATTTTTGTCCAACCATTTTTTATGTTATTAAATCCATCCAAATATTTTAATTCTATATTTTCGTTCAATTGATTAAATATATCTTTAATACTAGATAAAATATTTCCATTTGCCAAAGTTCTTGTAGATAATACACATTTTACATTAAAATTTACGTAATCATTTTTTTCAATAACTAAATATATCATCTCAATCATAGATATTTTAGCCTTACAAAAATTTATTGTATCTTCGACTTCAGTGCACACGGTATTTATATTTTTTATACTTTCTAAAAAATTTATTTCATAAAATTTTATTCCTTGATCTAAAGAATTTTCAATTAATACATCTAGATTATTTATTACACTTTGGTGTAATTTTTGTTTTGTTTCACTATTTGAATTGAATTCGGTATCGAAATCTAAGGACACTTTTCTTTGTATTGTTTTTATTTGATATTCATTAAAATTTACGTCTTTTACCATTAGTTTTCTGTAATAATTTTAGCTAAATCTATAACCGGATAAGTTGCAGAATCTTCTTTAACTTTTAATAAAGCCGGCATGTTTTTTGTTTCAAATTCTTTTGTTTCTGGTGCGGGATGCAATTGCGCGTTTGATTTTTCTATTTTATAAACTACCTTATTTAAATATTGGGGTCCGTTTCCTTTCCCCAAAATAGTATTATTGCTTATAACTATTGAATCTTGTTGGGGATTTCGAGTAAATACTATTACTTCTTGATTTCTGCACTCTAAGACATAATGATTATCTATATGTCTATGCATTTTCGGAATAGTTAATCTAATTTCGTTGGATAATATTTTTAATCTTTGAATCATTTTTTTTTTAAAGTTCTCTTATTACTTCTCGTTCGTATTTTAAATACGAAACTTCAGAATCAAAAATAAAGTCACTAATAATATTTTTACTTTTTAAAAAAAGCATATAATTATGCTGACGCACAAAATATTCGTTTAAAGCATTATGTTTACATTCAAAATACCAAACTAAATTATATATAAGTTTAAATAAACTATAATAAGGTATTAAAATTAAGCTATTACACAATGTATAACTATTGATAAATAAATCAATAAAAATCATACTATATGTTATAGTAGTTACAATTATATTAACATAATATAATATCGGATAACTGAAATATACAACTGAACTGAAATAATTGTTAAAAACAATATTATAATAAGGTTTAAACCAGTTAGATTCTATATCGTTATTCATTAAATAATAATGCAATCGATAGCAATCCATTTTTATAAAAAACATAAAATTCTTACGGCTAAAATATAAAAATATTAATAACAAAAATAAAAACTTTAAATCATAGTTAAAAATGTAGTATTTTAAATCTAAAGTTTTTTGATCCCTAAATAAATTCATTAGCCGTATGAATACTACAAAATATAAAATAAACACTAAAAACGAAACAAAGCTTTTGAAAAAATGGAATTTTTTTTCGAAATATAATTTCGAATGCTTTCTAAGATTAATAAAATTTATATTCATAATTATCAAATACACTAATATCAAATATATAATTATCATTTTTTTATAATAAATATTACATCTCTCTATTAGAGTCACCTTTTTATAAAAAAAAAATGTTCTCGACGGGAATCGAACCCGTGTTCTTGCTCTGAAAAAGCAATGTCCTACCACTAGACGACGAGAACATTTTTCGGGTGACATAGCTAAGATATCTAAACCCAAAATTTTAAATTTATATTTCTCAGTAGTATCAAACTTTTTTATTATATTTTGCAATGTCATGCTTGATGTTAAAAACAAAAAAATACAAAAAATCCGAGGCTTCTTAGTATAAATACACACAAAGTGTTACCACAATAATGTATGCTTTACCTATCAAAGTACTAGTCTAGTACCAGCCTTGAAAAATATTCAGTTGGGGACTTTTTACTTATATTAATTTCAGTAATTAGTAACGGATTATGTAGCTAAACAGCTTGCTATAAAACTAATTAACAACTGTGCAACCAGAGATAATATCCCCCCAGTCCTCTCGTACTAGGAAGAATAACAACTTTATTTTTCATTTCAAATAGTAGATAGGGACCGAACTGTCTCACGACGTTCTAAACCCAGCTCACGTACCACTTTAATAGGTGAACAACCTAACCCTTGGGGCCTATTTCAGTCCCAGGATGTGATGAGCCGACATCGAGGTGCCAAACGATTCCGTCGATAGGGACTCTAAAGAATCATCAGCCTGTTATCCCCGGAGTACCTTTTATTCGTTGGCGATATTTTGTCCACGAAAAAATATCGGATCACTAGGACCGACTAAGTCTCTGTTCGACCTGTCGATCTTTCAGTTAAGCAAATTTAAGCCCTTACACCTTACCTCTTTGGACTAGCCAAAAAAGAAATTTACCTTTGTGCGCACTCCGTTACTTTTTGGGAGGCGACCGCCCCAGTCAAACTAACCCTCTTATACGGTCGAATTTTTTCTAAGTTTTATCCCGAATTAGGAAATTTTTTCATCTTTGCCTCACAGTCAGCTAACGCTGAAGCTTTATAAGCCTATTTCTAACCTACACAAATTCAAAGGATAAATACAATATAAGATTATAGTAAAGGTTCACGGGGTCTTTCCGTCTAGCTATTTGTATTCCGCATCTTCACGGAAAATTCAACTTCATTGGATCCACGCTAGAGACAGTAGGGAAGTCGTTACACCATTCGTGCACGTCGGAACTTACCCGACAAGGAATTTCGCTACCTTAGGACCGTCATAGTTACAGCCGCCGTTTACTGGAGATTATAAAGTATACCTTTTATACAAAAAGCTACCTTTTTCACTTACCAGCACCGGGCAGGTCTCAAAACCTATACATCGTTTTTTTAACTTAGCAGATTTCTGTGTTTTTAGTAAACAGTCGCTACCCCCTATTCTGTGCCACCTACTTTCATAGGTAATCCTTCTCCCGAAGTTACGGATTTATTTTGCCGAGTTCCTTTAGCATGGTTGTTCCATCGCCTTAGTATTTAACCAATCCACCAGTGGCGGTTTTAGTACCTTATAACGTTTACAGATTTTTCTGGCGACATAGATTATAAATTATTTATTGTTTTTATTTTCAACAACTTAGAATCTTAGATATCGGTCTCTAGAAAAAAACGCGGGAATTTTAATCCCTGGCTCATCACTTTTGCTTTCGCTCTTAGCTAAGAGAAGGCGTAACCTTAGATTTTATGGAATTATCTAAGAAACCTTTTGATTTACGGCGATAACTTATAATATTATTTTACACTACTCATATCAGCATTGTTATAATAGTTTTTCTTGCTAAGATTTTCATCTTAGTTACCTAAATACTATTCATTCCGCTATCGTATATACTCGCAGCTTCGTTGTGATTCAAAATTCCAAAAATTCTCAAAATTTCCTGACTCCACAGTGAGCTTTTACGCTTTCTTTAAAGGATGGCTGCTTCCAGGCCTACCTCCTGTTTTTCTTAGTACAGAAAAAATCTTTGACTTAAATTCACTTACGGAACTTAGCTTGCGATCTGAATTGTTTTTCTTTTGACTGTTGGACCTTAGCACCCAAAGTCTGACTATTTCTATCAATTATTGGCATTCAGAGTTTGAAGACCTTATTCCCCTAATGGAAAATTAAAGTACCTCCTGCTTTACCTCACAATAATCTTTACAGAAACGCTTTACCTAAATAAATTTCGCAGAAAACCAGCTATCTCCAAGTTTGATTAGCCTTTCACCCCTAATCACAGATCATCCCAATCTTTTGCAACAGATAAGGGTTCGATCCTCCATGGTTTTTTACGCCACTTCAATCTGTCCATGATTAGATCACTTGGTTTCGGGTCCAATAGTTGAAACTAGATACTCTTTTAAAATTTGCTTTCGCTACGCCTAAAACCTAACTGGTTTTAGCTCGCTTCAACTATTGACTCGCTGACCCATGATACAAAAGGTACGTTGTGGTTTTAATTAAACGCCAACTGCTATATAAACTTTCAATTTCAGGTTCTATAATTTCACTCTCTTTCATTATGAGTTCTTTTCACTTTTCCCTTACGGTACTACTTCACTATCGATCAGTTGTTTCTTTCTATTTTTGAAGGTGGAACTCCATTCTTTTTACAAGTATAGACTCCCGTTTACCTTTATTCTAAATAAATAAACCTTTTTTAAGACTCGCACTTCCATGGATTTAAAAATTTATTTTTTTTAGAAATAGATTTTTTCGATTTCGCTCACCACTACTATCGAAATCTTGGTTAATTTCTTTTTACTTAGCTTTTAAGATGTTTCAATCTACTAAGTTGGTTTAAAACTTTAGGTTAACCTAATGGTTACAATAACATCAACGTTGCCTCCGCTATCTTTTCGTTTTAACGACCCCATAACAACTGTCTGAGCATCCATTGAAAGCCCTTAAGAATTAATTATAAATATTATTTACTTGCAAAAAAATTAAATACATTAAATCTAAAAATCTAATGCGTCTCTCGAAATTTCAAAAATTAAACCTACTACCAAAATAATTACGAAAAATAAAAATAAAAACATCGAAAAAATTGTCATGCTTGGCAAAACCATAGCTAACGGAAAGAAATATAAAACTTCTACATCAAAAACTATAAACAAAATCGAAATAATATAAAATTTTACCTCAAATCTATATCTTGTTTCCATAAACGGATGAAAACCACATTCAAATGGACTCGATTTTTCATTATCAAGTTTATTTTCAACAGAAGCTAAATAAGAAACAAACAATAGTATTACACATAATACTAAACTAAATAAACAAAAAATAAAAATGTTATTCCATTGCAAATATATATTGTTCATAATCATTAAAATTATATTAAATATAAATGATATTTTTTATTAAAATTTACTTAAAGAGACTTTTTAAGGAGATGATTTTGTTCCAATCGGTTAAACCAGTATTAAATCTTATTAAAAGTTTTTACATTTAAATTCTAAAGGTTTTAAGTATTTACTTTTAACTCCTAGCCTTAAAAGCCTTAGGCGGTGAGATTTTAACTCACAATTTCCGATTAACAGTCGAATGTTATAACAATTGAACTACGCCTATGCTTTATTGCTTTCGGTGGGACTTGAACCCACAACCTTTCGGTTAAAAGCCGACTGCTCTACCAGTTGAGCTACGAAAGCTTGCACTTAATATAAAGATCTACTATAGCAAGCGCAAACGAAATCAAACAAAGGTGTCACTACAATAGTATGTGACCAACTTTGCTTTTTCGCAATGACCTTTTATACTTTTATTACTTCTTTTTCATATTTGCACATTTCTGGAAATCGACTCTGCCAGGTCAAACCATAAAAACTATCATCATCCGGAAAAACATAACCCCTACCGACATAACTAGAATGAATCAAATAATAATCCATTATTAAATCCTGCTTAGTTTCTACAAATTTTGTAATCACAAATATAAATTTAAACATACTATACATCGGTGCAAACCATAAACTACTATTTAACACCATGTTATTAAATACTAGATCACCCAAAATTAATAAAATCATAATTATTGTCGCTAATTTATCTACCCAATAACAATAATTGTAAAAATAATGACTAAATTTTAATACAACATTTAAATAAAATTTTGAATACTGCTTATAATATCTATTCATCGGTAAAAAAGAACTCATACCAAAATAATGTAACCTTAAAAAATGTAATTTTACTATAAAAAGTATGTTTCTTCTTAGTAAATATAACATAAATAAACTTAAAATTAAAAAACTTAGATCAAACCTTTGAAAAAAAAAATTTAAATCTAAACTTTTTGCTTCCCGAAATAAATTCAAAAACCTAAGAAACACAAAAAATAAACAAAAAAAACAAATCAATATTACGCAACTACGTATAAAGTCGCCCCAATGATTAAAATGAAGCAACATGAATTTTTTTTCATTATAATAATAAATATTGATAATTATTAAATATATAACTATAATTTTACTCACTAAAATCAGCATCACTAAATTTAATTAACTCTTTATATACATTAGAATTTTCAAAAACTTCCCTTTTATGCATTAAATCTTTAAAATCTTGTGGAATCAAAAATCTTGGACTTGAAACATTTAATTTGTTTAAATATTTAGTATCTCCTGTAGAAATAAATTTTTTAAACTCAGTACTCTCAGGATTGAAATTTGAAAAAATTTGGGGCTCGCTAAGAGCTTTTTCCTTAATAAGAGTAGAAATTAAATTTATTTGATCTGTATTTAAGATAACACTTTTTATTTCAGAATCTTTTGAAGCTACTACAAATATATTAAACCCCAAGAATTTTTTTTGGCCCAAATGAACAATATTCAATTTGTTTTCAGCTGCTAAATCAAATAACTTCTTGTATAAACTTAGATCATCAGTTGTTTTTAGATCACTATCATAAGCTACAACATTTAAATTTCCTGTTTCTTGTGATACAAACATGCCTATCGTGTATTCCGGATTCTTTTGACCACTAAGATTTACTTTGCCTTGTACGTCAATTGAACGCTCAACTAGCATCAGAGAATTTTTTTGCATCATAACTTTTGGAGCTAAGATTTCTTGTATATTCGTAGTTATCGTACCTCTGTTAGTATGATCTAAAAAAAACAATTCTGCATTGTCATAATTGTAACCATAATAATCCAAAAAACCCTTTTCTGTTATTTGATCTTTAAAATTAATCTTATTGTACTGAACTAACATCGAATCAATATTCCTGAACACCTTGCCATAACCTTGAGTAAACACTCCTTTTTCATTGTTTATTATCGCATACATCGTATTATACATTGTTACTTTGTCATTAGATAACATTGCTTGATGCAAATCAATAAAAACCTTTTGAGCCGCGGGACCATAATTATTAGGATCCCAACCCGCATTGCCGTAACCCCAAGATTGATACGAATATTTTCTATAAATACTACCGTAAACCACAGAGGCAGAAAAATATAACAAATTTGTTTTTGATTTTCCAATCATACCCAACATCGAATATCGCGTTTGATATTTATTACCTTTGTACTCTATATCTTTACTACTTACACCCCAAAAGATTAACGACAATATTAAAACGTCTAAATCTAGATGAAAAAACAATACAGCACCTAAAGTTAAAAACAAACTTGCTGCAGATACTAGAATTGGCCAGGGGGATTCATAAATGAACTTTTCGATTTTTTTTCTAATTCTATTCATTTGATTTTAATAAAAAAAAAACTTACATTACTATAATTCACCGTATACCTTAAATTTTAACTATAGTATAACGTAAGAAAACAACAACACCAAAAATAAAAACAAATCAATATTACGCAACTACGTATAAAGTCGCCCCAACGATTAAAATGAAACAACATGAATTTTTTTCTTTAACCAAAAATAGTGTTGTAACCATTATTTCAATAATTTGGTGTTAATATATTCTTTTAAAGGAAAAAACTCGCTTTGAATATCGTTATTATTATACATTTCAAGTTCAATATTCTCTGGAGATAAAATACTAGTTATTAGCAAATAAAACAAATAATCCATATTATAAAATAATTTATACAAACTATACCAAGGTAATAAAACTATAAACTTGTCTAAACAAAAAATATAATTCATATAAAAAAACAAAGTCAAATTGGTAAAGCTAAAATCTAAACCAAAAAAACTTTTTTTTCTCAAACTTATTATTTTTAATAGATGTAAGTTGCAATATATCACATTTGTGACAATACATTAAATTTTTGCAGGCAAGCAATTAACTTTTGTGTATAATACATATACTTTTTATTCTACTGCAATAAAATCGGAGCGACAGGACTTGAACCCGCAACCTTTCGGACCCAAACCGAACACTCTACCAATTGAGCTACGCTCCGCTATAATTATTTTTATTTATAGTATTTTAGTAAACTTGATAAACGTTAACAATTTTTAAAATCCTATAATAATAAAACACTAAATTATTAGGAATTATACTACGTAACCCAAAACACAACTTTTATTTTGCTATGAGCTTGAAAAAAAAAAAAAATAACATTTTTATATTTGTCCAGCAGCAGATTCTTCTACCACTACCCTGTTACGACTTCACTCCAGTCCTCAATATTGTCGTCGCATCAACCACTACACTTGATATCCAAACTCGGGTTTTTCGCGAAAAAATATCACTAAAACTTTAAGAGTATATCTTTAGCATAGCCTTAGCCTCAACTTCAAACTATACGGATTTCCATAGCGTGACGGGCGGTGTGTACTAGACTTGGATACACATTCACCGTAGCGTGATGATCTACGATTACTAGGGATTCCAGCTTCATGCTCTTGAGTTTCAAAGAACAATCAGAACTAAGATTTCGTTTCTAGGTTCGCTAAGGTTCACACCTTCGCTTCTTATTGTCGATAACCTTTGTAGCACATGACGTAGCCCAGTCCATAAGGGCCATAATGATTTGACATCGACCTACTTCCTCCCAGAACGTGTCTGGGCAGTGTAGATAATATGTTTTTTTTTACCTGCTGTTTTTTAAAAAACATTAACAATTATCCATTAGGGTTGCGCTCGTTAATGGAATTAACCGCACACTTCACAGCACGAACTGACGACAACCATGCAGCGCCTGTAGTGAGGTTATACTAAATTTTTATTAAAAGATGATCCAGTGAAATTACAAAACACAGCGCCAACTCATGTTTCGTAACCCCACCCTTTGAATCCAAACCTCTATGCAAGAAATGGTAAGATTATGCGCGGTTTATCGAATTAAACCACATGCTCCACCCCTTGTACAAGCCTCCGTCAATTCCTTTGAGTTTCAACCTTGCGGCCGTACTTCCCAGGCGGAGTGTTTCACGCGTTAGCTCAAATCCCTCTAAAGCTCCATAACTAGATCACAGTCTAATTAATACCTTAAAAGATTGAACACTCAGTGTTTACAGTTTGGACTACAGGGGTCTCTAATCCCTTTTGCTCCCCAAACCTTAGTACCTTAGTGTCAGAACCAAGTCGATACTCGCCTTCGCCTTCGTCCGTCTTCCACATATCAACGAATTTCACTGCTACATGAGGAATACGAATATCGCCCTAGGAACTCAAGCAAAGGAGTATACATAATTAAGCCGAAAAGACATAACGCCAGTATTTGACTTAAAGCTCACTTCGCCACCTACGTACCCTTTACGCCCAGTCAACACGAATAACACTAGCCCCCTCCGTTTTACCGCGGCTGCTGGCACGAAGTTAGCCGGGGCTTTATATTTACAAATCTTCAATTACACTATTATTGTTAATTGAAAACTTTGGGAAAAATTAAATTCAATTTTAATGGAGAAGTTAAGCATTCCCTCATATATAATTTTTTTACCAAGGTACTGTCACTATTATCCCTGTAAACAGAGGTTTACAATAACCCATCTTCGAACCCTAACTTTATGAAATTTTGTAATCCGTTTTCGAACCTCCAGTTAGGTTTACAAAATTTTTTTGCGTCCCTCATGCAACATGACTGAATCGAGCTTTCGCCCATTGTTCAAGATTCCCTACTGCAGCCTCCCGAGGGAGTCCGGACCTTATTGCAGTTCCGATGTGGCTGTACATCCTCTCAGACCAGCTAAAGATCGCAGGCTTGGTAGGCCTTTACCCTACCAACTACCTAATCTTACAAAGGCAAATCAAATAAAGCGACACAGTCTTTTTATTCGGGATCTACCCAAACTTTATGATTTCTTTCCTTTTTGTTACTCACCCGTACGCCACTTTATCAAAACGTTCGACTCGCATGTATCATGTCTGTTACTAGCATTCACTCGGAGCCAGGATCAAACTCAATTATATTTTTTTACTTTACCTAATTTATAGAGTAATGAACTCTTTTATCTCTGTGTTCGGCGGGGAATGGACTTGAACCATTACCCTTGGGTCATGAGCCCAATATGCTACATTAACACTACCCCGCCTTTTATTCACTGATACCAAAACGTTTCATTACAGTGCCACGCAATAAATCAACTTTCGAGAATTGAAGTGTAGACGTGAGATTAATATTTAAATATTGATTTCACCAACTACTTAATTTTACTTACCCATTTATCTTTAGTTGAAAAAAATTTTTCATTATTAATTGAAATTCTTGAAAAAGAACCCATGACTATATTTCTAAATATTCTTTCATGTAAAATTATTCTTTTTGCAAAAATAGCGTCTATTAATAAGTAAATTTTAAACGAAGAACCAGAATAATCTTGATCTAATTTAAAGTTTTTCAAAAAATCTTTACCTAAAAAATCACACGCATAACGAGTTATTATTTTGTATTCTTGATCTAATTTATACCTTAAACACATTTTTTTTAACAGTTTGAAATCCAAATTATAAATCTTAGACAAATACTGCAAATTTAATTTTATTCTACATAAATTAAGAGGAGCTAAAAAAGATTTAGAAAAGTCAATTAAATCTATATTAAATCCACCTAGCAATTTAGGCAATTCTAAATCAAAATGGTCTAAATTTTCACCTTTAAAATTTGAGCAAAAATTTTTATTCTGAATGTAAAAAAAAGAATCAATACCCGGATATTTAAATAAATATTCAAGAAAGTTTTCAACCAAAATTGTATAACTTTTTAGAGTAAAGCTATTATTACAAAAATTATACAAATTCTTACTTATATTTGATACAAATACACTGTAATTTACATCATTAAAATCATTTCTAATTAGTTCTTTAACTATAAAAAAATATAAAATTGATTGTTGTTGTGATAAATCTTTAGTTTTACTTTCCAATATTAATTTCAACTCTGCGGTTATAATTTCATAATTAAAATAATTTTTAGTTATGACTTTCAACGAATTTAAACCTGGAGTATATTCATTCAAATATACCATGTCATTATAATATATAAGATATTCCAACATTTGAGAAGCTAAAATTTCATCTATAATTTTATTTTTTGATTCTTCAAAAAATAAAATTTTTTCGCTAAAAACATTATTAAAACTAAATTCAGATTTTACGTTTGAAGACAACGGCTCTAATTTATTTTCTAAATCTTTTAAAAATCTTTCCGCTTTTGCTACACCTAATTTCAAATTTTTGTAATAATTATACGTTTGTTTTAAAGCCATTAAAAAAATTTTGACATCCCAGCAAAGTAACTAATGTTACTTCCAAAAGGCAATCTTTGATTATTACTATCCAATAACCTTATGCTAATAAAACTCTTATAATCAATGTACAAATCTTTGGGTCTAGCATAATAAACTAAATTCTTTAACAATAGATGTCTAAATGAATTTTTTCTTTTTGATTGCAATTCAACATCTAATTTTATAGGAGTAAATATAGGTACATTATACCCTAAATTTGTTATCTTTTTAAACTTAAAGAAAGAACCCTTATCATTTTCGGACATGCACAAAACTTTATTGTGTTTTATTAATTGTCTACTTTGACGCATCGTAACGCAAAAATGACTTCTATATAACATTAAATCTATACGTGAACCAAAAATTGCCCCAAAACTTTTCTGAGAAGAAAAATTCTTTGGGAACTTACGTTCTAAAAACCTATTTCTTTTAATTTTAACCGATTTAGTAATTTTACGTAATTTTTTCCTCAAAAAATGTTCACCAAAAAATATTAAAAATCGACGTCGTTGCGTTAACAACATTCCGCGATAAGTTTGTTTTTTTCTCCTTTTCTCTTGAGCTTTTACAACCACATTAAAATCAAATTCTTTACGATGAAAAAACTTCTTTTTGCGTCGAATAAAAAAACGAGAAAATAAAGTTTTTTTTTCAGTTCTCATATAAGCTTTAGTCTTATTTGGTTTATTAAAATGCTTGATTTTAAACTTAAAATCTTGCTCCAAATACGTCTTCAACTTTTTTGTTAACTGATTTTTCTTATTCTTTAATCCGACAACTCCCCAAATATCGGCCCTTAATCGGCGATAATGTTTATTTTTAACTTTTTTCAACCGCGGATTTATATTCATTTTTGTAACAATAATAATTTTCTATGAAAATAACTTAATCTATTTAATACAATATTGTATTTACTTTTAGAAAAGAAATTATAAATTTTAGAACTATCTTTGATATTGCTAAATTTTCCTTTTCTTATAATAACACTTAAACCTAAAATATAATCTTTTAAAGAAAACGAAGGTCTAATCATTTTCAAATTAAAAATTCCTTTTGTAGATATTAATTCACCTGAAGTAACAAAATAATTTGATACAGGCATATAAATATCAAAATCTAATTTTGATATTGCTGTGTTGAAATTTACGACGAAATTATCTTTTCTATTTAAATTATCATTAACACCAAAGTTAAACAAAATTTTATCATTTTTTAATTCATGAGGAATTTTGTTAAAAACAACAGGTAAATTCAAATATACAGGACTCAAATTTAACTTCGCATTTGCTGTTTCAACTATAAATTTATTATCCTTATAGTTTTCAGAAAAAATTAACAAACTAGTATCATTTTGATTTAACAAACTTTTTGGATTATTGGAATAAATTTCGTAATCATTGTTGTAATTACCAATACTTTTAATCGAATGATAATCAGAATCCAAATCTTTTAATTTCAAATTGCATAAAGGCGAATCTAATCTGGGATTAACATTTAATAAAATTATTTCGCTATATAAAGAAATATCAATGTTTTTTTCGTATTGCAAATAACTGTTTTTAGCTATTAAATTAACATTTACATTTTTTGTATTTAATCTTTGATAAAGATTAAAATTCTTCGAAAATATAGAACCTAATAATATATTTAAACTTAGCTTACTTTGTCTTTTTTTAGAAATTCTTTTTACTAAATAATTAATTACAGAAGTATAAGTATGTTGTCTCAATACTTTTTTAACTTTATTAAATACTTTAATCGACTTTAACTTAAAAATTAACCCCGGAAATTTCAAAGTTTGCTTATCTAAATTTAAAAATAAAAATCTAATATTATCACTTATCCAATCTTCTAAAGGCAATACTCTTACTATTTTTTTTTGATAAATATCTACTCTAATTAAAGGTACAAAACTATCTTGACACGAAGTATATTGTACACTTTTAACGTCCCAAGTACGAAAGTGAAACGCTGTGGGCTTTGCAGTCAAAGCTCCCACAATAAAAAAATATTAACTCCAATTACCCCAAAGATATAAACATAAAAATAAAAATAACCAAACTACATCTACAAAATGCCAGTACCATGCAGCAGCTTCAAATCCAAAATGATTTTCGGCAGTAAAATGATAATTTACAAATCTAACAAATTGTACTACAATGAATATTGTACCTATAATCACATGAGCACCATGAAATCCAGTTAACATAAAAAAAACGCTACCGTAAATTCCATCTGACATAGAAAAAGGAGCATTTACATACTCATAACCTTGTATAGCTGTAAATAATATAGCAAAAAATAAAGTAGCACCCAAACTATCTATTACTACTTGTCGATTTTCTTTTATAATAGCTAAATGGGCTAAAGTTATAGTCGCACCGCTACTCAACAAAATTATTGTATTCAATAATGGAATCTCCCAAGGACTAAACACTTCCATACCAAATGGAGGCCAAACGCTTCCGATCGATACACTTGGAGCTAAACTAGAATGAAAAAAAGCCCAAAAAAAACTAAAAAATAACATAGCTTCGCTTACAATAAACAATATAAAAGCAAATCTTATTGATTTCATTACTATTTCAGAATGTTTTTTTAAAAAAGTTCCTTCTCTTATTACATCTCTCCACCAAAAGCTAGCCAACATAGTTATACTGAACAAACCTAAATATAATAAATCTAAACCTTGCACAAAAAAATGAAAAAACAATACAGCACCTAAAGTTAAAAATAAACTTGCTGTGGATACTAAAAATGGCCAGGGGGATTCATCTACTAAATGATATTTATGTCTCACTTTACTACTCATAATAATACTTTATTTTCTTACTTGGTGTTGAATGTAGCGTTAAATATATACAAGCAATAATTGCTAAAAGCAATAAATAACCGGCTAATATAAAATAAGGATATTGTTCTATGAAAAAACTTTTTGCAAATAATTCCAAATCATTTTGGTATTCGAAGATATTGCAATAATCATTAAAAGTTGTTGGATTGTTATAATTGAATATTATAATTAACACCAAAAATAAAAGCATCATAGCTAAATAACTTTTATTATTTTTAGAATAATTAAAGAATCTCAAATTTAATAATAAGATTACAAAAATGAATAATACACAAATTGCTCCTACATACACTATTAAATAAGCTAAAGCTAAAAATTCTAATTTTACGCTAAAAAGTATGAAACTAAAATTTATAAACGTTAAAATCAATGCCAACAAACTATATATAGGATTATTGTTTATCAATATAAAAATTGGCAACACTATAATCATAGAAAAAAAAAAGGACATTTGATATTATATTTTTTGTTTTTTTATTTTTTTTTAAATTCTAATTTAACTAATTTACGCAAATCAACTTTAAAACAAATAGCAGCTAAGAAAAATACGAAAGTACTAAAAGTGGTTAAAATACTTCCATAACTTGCTATTAAATTATAAGCAGCAAAACTATCTGGATAATCTGGTATTCTACGTGGCATACCAGCTAAACCTAAGAAATGCATAGGAAAAAAAGTCAAATTTACACCAATAAATGTAGTCCAAAAATGAACAAAACCAAAAAATTCAGAATATCTATAATTATAAAAATTCTTCTTATTTCCAGGAACTTTTGGTTTAGTAAAACTTTTGAAAAAAGAAAACCAATAATAAAAAGCAGCGAATACAGCAAACACAGCTCCCATACTTAAAACGTAATGAAAATGTGCTACAACATAATAAGTGTCATGAAACGCAATATCCAACCCAGAATTAGCCAAGACAACTCCAGACAAACCTCCTAAAGTAAATAAAATTATGAATCCTAAAACAAATAATAAAGGTGTTTTCATTAGTAAATAACTACCAAACATACTAGCTAACCAGCTAAAAATCTTAATACCAGTAGGAACTGCTATAATCATAGTAGCCGCAGTAAAATAAGCTCTTGTATCAACATCAAGACCTACAGTATACATATGATGCGCCCATACGATGAAACCTAAAATACCAATACTTAACATAGCATATACCATACCTAAATATCCAAAAATAGGTTTTTGAGCATAAGTTTGAATTATAACGCTTACAATACCAAATCCTGGTAAAATCAAAATATATACCTCAGGATGACCGAAAAACCAAAATAAGTGTTGGTATAATATAGGATCACCTCCACCGGCAGGATCAAAAAAAGTAGTGTTCAAATTTCTATCAGTTAATAACATTGTAATCGCTCCAGCTAATACAGGTAAACTTAATAATAATAATACTGCAGTAATTAATACAGCCCATACAAATAAACTCAATCTATGGAAAATCATTCCTTGAATTCTCATATTAAAAATAGTACATATAAAATTTATGGCACCTAATAAACTCGAAACACCAGCTAAATGTAAACTAAAAATAGCTAAATCTACACTAGCGCCTGAATGAGCGGCTATACTACTTAAAGGTGGATAAACAGTCCAACCAGTACCAGCACCAACTTCTACATAACTACTTAAAACTAATAAAAATAAACTACTAGGTAACAACCAAAAACTTATATTGTTTAATCTTGGAAAAGCCATATCAGGAGCTCCTAAAATTAAAGGAACAAACCAATTTCCAAAACCTCCAATTAAAGCTGGCATTACGAAAAAAAAAATCATTATCAATGCATGAGCGGTAACTATACTGTTATATAATTGAAAATTACCTTCAAATATACCGTTACCTGGTGTAGCTAATTCTATACGCATTAATACGCTTAACATTAATCCTAAGAATCCTGCGCCTAAAGCAAAGCTTAAATATAGTGTACCTATATCTTTATGGTTTGTGCTAAATACCCATCTTCGAATAAAATTATATAAATCCTTAGTTAACATCTTAAATTAATAAATATTTTATATATTTTTTTAAATTATCAGGCAAATGCTTTAAATAATCACTCCTGTAATAATATTTATGTTCATACATGTGTTCAATTAAATGAACATCTAAAATAAAATTTAATTTATTCATCACAAATGTATTTGCGATGTATATTAATTGATACGTCCCGTAATAAGGGGCTAGAATTAAAGAATAATTCATTATTAAATTATTGGCAGTTATTTCATAGATAATTACGCAAACAATTATAACAGTAAATAAATACTTTAAAACATATGAAGTATATCTATCTATAACAATAGCAAACCTGTGATTCGATATTTTAGAAAAAAAAAAAAACGTTTTTTTTTTACTTAACGTAGAATATTCGTAAAAAATATTGCTATAAATTGAGTAATTTTTCAACGATCTAAATAGCAAATAATAATGAACTTTAAGAAAAGTTATTTTAGTATATAAAAAAACAATTTTCCTAACTATAATAATTAAATAAACAATCAAAATTATAATAATAACTTTCCACATTGTAATGTTATCTTTATTTAAAATAATTTTCAAATCGAAAACCCTGTGTTCTCTGTTGAAAAACCTTATTATTATTAAAATATAGATATTAAAAAAAAATAAATAAAATATATTTAAAGGCAAATAATCGTAAACATGAAAATCTTCTTTTTTTTTTAATAGAAAATACAAATATTTAAAAATAATTATCAATATTAATACTACTAACATTTAGATTTAACAATGGATGATTTTTTTGAAATAAAATACTTGCATTTTTTTCTTTAGAATGAAAAAATTTTCTGAAAAAACTTACTGAAATTAGACTAAAACAATATTGGTTCAATACCAATTTGTTTAAATAAACACGTTCTAAGAGAATCATAATTTGTTTAAAATATTTATTACTACTATCTAATACAAAATCACAAGGCAAATATTTAATTTCAGAAAAATCCAATATAAACTTTTGTAATTTCTCAACAGGATATAAATTAGATTCTAAGCATAAATTAATTAACATTATATAAGATGTAACATTTAAATTTTTTTTAAAATTTTCTATTACTAAATTCAAATGATCTAACGAATATTTGACATCAAAACAAATATCAAACTCGGTCCTATGGACGATATTAGGATACAATATAGATAAATGTTTCAAACTTAAAAACATATCGATATCAATAATTGAGATGCAATTAGTTATTTTAGAAATTTTAATAAACTTGAAATCGACTAATAAATCAATAAATGAATTTGCTGCTTTTCTCGCTGATTCAAAATCTTTCTTCTCTAAATTATACAAATTTTGGCTCAAATAAACCAAAAATTCTTTTCGATTTATTTCGTTTTCGCTATTACCAAATAACGACGCTACCAAAACATCAATTACTACGGCAATTACAACTTTATTTACGACATCAGAAATACCAAATTTTTGCCTCAAAAGATCTGAAAGCCTTTTATACCAACACGTTTCAGTTAAATAATCATTAAATAAAAACTTTGTATAAAGTTTTTGCACCAAAAATTCCAATTCATCCAAAGAATAACTGGAAACCACATATTCTTTTTTTTTTAAATTAAAAACTTCATATTTTTTTTCTTTTTTTTCGTCAGTTATATTTTCAATAAAAAAATCGATAAAATTATAACCTTGCTTTATACCGTAATAATTTTCTTTATATTCTTGTATTTTGTTCATTATTTAATTTATATTATCCAATAAATGCCAACCTGTATAAATTTTTG